>JARFNW010135355.1:0-10933 GCA_031763155.1 Dirona albolineata | reverse complement strand
GAGAGAGAGAGAGAGACAGAGAGTATGGCGGGCCGGGGGAAAGGGGGGGGGGCGGAATTAACACCAATGATAGAATCCCCTTCCTCATCTTTGTGGGCCAAATGTTGTCTGTATAGTCAATATCATGTATAGTCTCACAGATATCATTAACTCCTATCGTTCTTAATTCCCATGGGGAGCATGTAGTAAAGCAGCCTGTTAGACTCGCCATACTAACATACTGACAATATCTTTCTGAACTTTCTCTGACTGTAGCTGGGCACTTGACCTCGGGAAGGGTCAAAACAATCATGAGATTATTGTATCATCATTGGTGAAGATCAATGAATTATTATTTCAGCTTTACTTGTCACGATATTTCTACTTGACGTCTATCACTGAACGACCTTTTAGAGAATCCAAGCTATTTTCACCAGAACAAGACGCGATTTTACGTGGAAAAGGAGGGTGGATCGATTTTTTTAAATTATGATTATAATCGATACCAATGATGTACTCGCACCATAGTCCCACATCGGCAAGAACCTTCTTGCACATCGGACTTTATATTTCAGTTTTCAATGATAGAAGAGCTCGGTCTGTTTTCGAAGTACGAAAATCGTTTTTGTTTTCTGATTTCTGATAGATTGACACTCTGCCTCGACACTCATTGCTGATCACTGACTATTTTAAAGACTAGGTCTATTTTTAAAAATTTTGATCCCATGCTTTTGAAGCAAGCATGTCGGTAATACTAGAAACGTCTATTGGGGATTTGACAGTTGATCTGTACACTGAAGAAAGGCCTCGATGTAAGTTCAGCTCTCCCTCATCCCTGTCCTGATGAGTCAGTCCTGTAGTCCAGTGGTCAGTGTCCCTCCTGGTCCTGGTCCGTAACTTAACCCTAACCAAAACTTCTCTCACATCTGAATCTGAAGTCTCAAAAGACAAGACAAGCACTAGCTACTTATTATACTACACATTACTACTACTAATAATAATACTACTTCCACTACTATATATTACTGTAATATTAGTCTACTGCTACAAACTTTAGACTACTACTATACTGCTACTACTACTACTACTACTACACTACACAACTACTACTACTACTACAGTACTAGACTACTACTACTACTTCTACACTACTACTAGTACTAGAATAGGGTCTAGTACTAGTACTACTTCACTTCACTACTACACAGACTACAAACTGCACAGTACAAACAAGTACAGGGCCGATATTCATATATAGAAGTAGAAATAGAAGGCGTAGGATTGTTTTCGTGGTAATAAGTATATAAGCAAAGTCGGGATAACGGCACTGTCTGTGTCAGACTTGCTCCATTCTAATTCTATGTCAGTCACTATTAAGCCTGTAGTAAGCCTCCTGTATGTATTCATGATTCACAGTCATAAGGCTTGAATCGGGAGCCGACTTGTTAGTAATGTGAGTCCCAATTTTATCGTCGAGCGCATGCGCGAAGTTTCTCATTCGGGAGGTTAAAAAAAACTTTTTTTATGAGCATATATAAATATAACTTATTATCCTATATCATTTTGAAAGATAGAAGTTTTATTTCTTCGTTTTCATTTTGTCTAGACTCATCGGCATCTTGTTGTTTTCATTCGCTCTCATGTTACCCATGCCATAAAATTAAATGTCCACAAATCTGCCTTTAAGTATAATAAGTCCACCCGATCGTGGACATAAAGTTAGTCTGCTTCATGAATATCGACCCAGGAGCGATATATTCATGAAGCAGACTAACACTACTATTTTAAAATTTAAAACTTCTATTTTCTTTCAAAATTATATAAGTTATTATGCTCATAAAATAAAGTTACTAATAATACACGTCAAATGTTGGCGTTCTAAATATAGAATCAGCAGAGAGACGACGGCAGTGATTTTTCGATGAAGAAAGCCATGAAAGACGAGTCTGTTTCATTGCTAACCTAGAAATAGAAACTTTTTAATTTTCTTTAAATAAAAATGATGCCATTTTTGTTTATAATCAAGTTATTTTGCTTGAATCATTGTTGGGTTAATTGGAAATGTTTTAAAATCTAACTCTAGTTTAAAACTCTTGTACCATACACGGTAAAAAATATTTAAAATGTCTCTCGCTCCTTGTACTTATAGAAAGGAATCTAGACTATAGCTACATACAGATCTTTTAATCTGGCTGTTTAGGGGATGAAGGGGCATTCATAATTGAGGAAATCTTTCAAATTCAATGTGTACATTCAAAGTATTAAATTGAAATTTCTAACATCATGTGTAATTTTACTACACTACATGATCATAAAATCATTCTATCAAATTTCACCTCATCCCTACGCATACACTTGCCTCCCCATGCGGATGCAAAAAGCCATAATACTTTCCATGGTTGCTCTATAAAATAATTGTGAAAAGTGTTTTGTCAACATTAAACTGACTCATTTTTCTTTTAAAATATAATCTTACCCACACTTACAGACACAGATTCATAGAAATTTATACTTTTCTACTGACTAGTCTAGACTATTACTAATGTTGTGCCTGAAAATAGACATTGTCTCTAGTATAGGGCGTGTTCTGTTCGAGGTCAGAAAAACGACTGGTTAATCGAGTCTTGTTCTTGTATTTTCCATATTTGGACTTGGACTATCAGCAGATGGGCTTTGTTCTCTTGCTTTCTCTCCATTCTCCTCTATGTATCTCTTGGTAATCTAAGTCCTAGGCTAAGGACCAGGCCAATTAAAATCATGTTGTGAGTTAGGGTGGGATAAAAAATAGAAACTCATACAATTTCTTTGATGGATAAAAAGAAATGATTTCAATACTTTACTACATGATTGAAATCTGAGGAAAGGTCTCAAATGATAAATATGTATTTTATACACCCAGAAACTACAGATTTACCAACGACTGACATCAGAATCCGAATAGAATACTGCTCTGAGACTCTGTTTTTGGCTTACCTTTTTATATATATGTTTTTCTTGTATTTTTAGTTGTTACTCAAAGTTTTTATAATACCAATCTTTTAGTTTTGCATTCCTTGATACAATTTTGCAAAATATTATACATTCTCAATTTCAGATATTTACCACCACAAATTATTTAATTTGGGATTTTTATTCTCATATTTTTATATCTAAGGTCTAGCTGTGTGTAACTAGAAAATGTTACTAAACCTTTTCATGCTCTTTATTTTTTCTCCAGGCTGTCTGAATTTTCTGAAGCTATGCAAAACGAAGTACTATAATTTCTCCTTGTTTCATACAGTACAGGTAAATGTGGTGACTTTTAATTTGTGGGTTGTTTGAGTGTTTGTGTCTTCTTTCTTCTTTTTTTTTTCACTCCGGTACAAATCTTCATTTTTAAAATGATAAAAATATTCTGCTATTTTTTAGCCCCTTTAAAAAAAAAATCCTTTGTGGGTTTTTTTATGTCCCTCTCGCTTTACACAACTTAATAAATTCATACAAATTTATTTATGAACAATATGATTCATTTGATGAAATTGTTCTATTTTTTCATTTTTATTTTAAAATTTCTAGAAAGATTTAGTAGCGCAGACAGGGGACCCCACAGCTACAGGAAGAGGTGGAGAATCAATATATGGGTATGGTCTCTTCATTTATGTCTTTTGCCGATGGTTGTTTGTTTATTCATTTTCCCATTAAGATAATAATGTACTATAAATAATGTGTGATTGGCTCCATGCCCAGCCCTTAAAGGCGCACAAAAGTATTCACAACATTTAGAATCGAGTTGCTTCCCTACCAAACATGAATGACTGTTATATTAAGATAAATGAAGAGGGAGCTCTACTGATGGTCCAGTAGACAGAATGATAGTGGGATAATGAGAGACAAGAACAGAAAATAGAATATAGAAAAATGATTTTTGTCGACCAGGGGTATTGAACCCATGCCTCCCACGGCAACTCTGCCTGGCCGTAAACAGGAAACAAGCCCGCTATCTCTCATTATCCAATAAGTGTAGGATCCTGGATGCGATTCTTCAGGGAATACCCCTCTTATTATATAGATGCTAACCTGACCTTGACAGAGAATACTTTCTAGGTTGGGGATTTCCATTCTTGCTGAATTACCTCTATAACTATTTGGATTATTTTCAGCGCATTCTTTGACTTTCGGGTCACATTATTATTTCCTAGCCTGGTAGGTTTCATGGTTTGGGAGGATTGTCAGTAACGTTGTTCATCCATTAGATTTACTCGATTTGTTTCACAGCATTCTGTATGGAGAACAGGCCCGTTTCTTCGACATGGAGGTAGTTCCAAGAATTCTGCATACCAAGAAAGGCCTTTTATCAATGGTCAACAACGGTAGTGGAATGCATGGCTCGCAGGTATTTTTTAAAAAGTTTGTTGAAAAGTTTTGAAGAAGAAAAAAAAGTGCAAAATAATAATAGGTTATTTGGTTTTTGACATCTGTAATTATTCCTCTATATATCATCTGTGATAGCTTGGTCTGTTTCTTAGTCTCAGTACTGGTCTGTTTCTTAGTCTTAGTACTGGTCTGTTTCTTAGTCTCAGTACTGGTCTGTTTCTTAGTCTTAGTACTGGTCTGTTTCTTAGTCTTAGTACTTGTCTGTTTCTTAGTCTTAGTACTGGTCTGTTTCTTAGTCTTAGTACTACACAAATGGTTCAGAAGAGTGTAACTTTTAAACACTTGTATTTATTGATCAGTGATAGGCCTGATACCTAAACTAAAAACAGCTTTTTCAACGAAAATTCAAGTGAACGTGGACACAGAATCCTTTTGCTATAATATTTGTATTATTTCATTTTGAATGAGTGGAAAATGGTGTTATAAACCCTACAATTTATATAGCAATGAAATCCAGGATTCAGGTTCAGTGCTTTTGGCTATAAAATTAGTTTTGTTATAAGGGTCTTTGTGAAATTTACAAACCATGTAACCGTGTATCAAAATCTACACTGACCCTTATTATTTTACAGCTTGAAACCATGTTTGTAATACAATAATAATGTGTGGTGATATAACATATTTACATTTGTTGTTTTTCTTCCTTTGAAGATTTACTGTTAATCTTTGTTTTTATCGACAGTTTTTCATCACATTAGCCGACGATGTGGACTATCTCAACAGCAAGCACACTGTGTTTGGGGAAGTGGCAGAGGGCATGGACATTGTTGACAAATTAAACGGCGCCTTCTGCGATGAGGGGAATAGACCCCATCAGGACATTAGGTAAGTAACGTCATTTAGAGGTAAAGTGTGTATTGTATCAATTTGTTTTTGGAGTTATGCTAATTTTTTTATCTGATTTAAACAATAGTGCATGGCATGTATGATAAGCTTCAAATAGAGATAAATTACACAGGTTAATGTTTCGGGTTTCCCCTTTATCAAATAACATATTGCGACGAAAATACAAATTGAAATTAAATAATTTTTAAAATGGATAGAGGGGAGAAGTGCATCTCTAGGTTGCCCCCTCAGAAGATAAACGGAATCGGTGGCTTACCTTTGATTTGAATGGCAAAAACACGTAACACGGATGAAAACAAGTTGTAGCAGCGTTTATTCCGTTTATCTTCGGAGGGGGGGACCTAGAGACGCACTTCTCCCCTCTGTCCATTTTTAAAAAATATTTCAATTTGCATTTTTGTCGTAGTATGTTATTTGATAAAGGGGAAATCCGAAATGTTGTCCTATGTAAGTTGTCTCTTTTTGATGCTTATTTTACATACCACTATTGTTTACTTTTTACCATGGGAGGGGGTGTCGGTCGATTATAATTATTCGTTGATACAGATGACTGCAATTTGCTGTCTTGATATCTTGACGATGTAGGTTCCAAGTGTTTAGTTTGGTGATGGGGGGAAGAACCATGGGAGGGGGTGTCGGTCCATTAGAATTATTCGTTGATACAGATGACTACAAGTTGCTGTCTTGATATCTTGCCAATTACTCTTGGCGATGTAGGTTCCAAGTGTTTTGTTTCGTGGGGGGGTGGTGGTGGGGGGAAGAACCATGGGAGGGGTTGTCGGTCCATTAGAATTATTCGTTGATACAGATGACCGCAAGTTGCTGTCTTGATATCTTGGCAATTACTCTTGGCGATGTAGGTTAATATGTTTGTGTATTTTTCAGAATTTATCACACAGTGATTTTGAACGATCCTTATCAGGATCCAGACAGCCTTGTTCAACCTCTACAATCCCCGCGTCCCACTCAAGAAATGCTTGACGTAAGATGATCATACATGTCATGTATATATATTATAGCGTTTATTTTATGTATATATATATATAGCGTTTATTTCATGATCATCACCATGCTATAAGCGCTTTACAGTGGCACATTTGCCCAGGAAAATATACGATGAACAATCTTCATGAGTAACATTTTTATGTTAGGCCTATGTATCCTACTTTTGTTTTTTTTTGGGAGGGGTAGGGGTTGTAGTCTTTTAAATTTGCAGTATAGTCGTGTTTCTATATATTTAGTTATTAATGATAATAATATTAACAATAATAATAATGATAATGTTTAAAATAAAGAGCAATTTGTCACCTATTGAATATATTTCCGTGACTGAAAGTATGAGAACATTTACATTACAAATGTGAAAGTAATAAATTTTTATGAATATTTCTTTCAATCTCAGAGTGATCGAATTCCATGTGACGCTGACATTTGTGATGAGAATGGGATCTCGGGGGAACAATTGGCAGAAATGGCAGCTGAAAGAGAGGCGAAAGCCAATACACAAATTCTAGAGATGGTAATATTTTGTTCCCTTTTTATTTATATATTTATTTATTTATTTTTTGCTGATACTCATTTTACCTTTACACTAGGTTTGTATATGTATTTGAATAATAAAAAGTGCAATTTTTATGAAATTTTAATTAATTTTGGTGGTGGGCTGATCCCCTGCTTGCCTCAAAAATCTTGATCCATAGATTTTCCAGTTCTGTATCAGGCCATGTATTCTAGTGGGGCACAGACTTGCACTTAACCTGGATACGTTTTACCTAGGTCTGCGCATCGATGCCTTCTGCCTTGTACGGTGTCCTCGGGCAGAACCAGAGTTGGTCCCCTCACTGTTTAATTACGGTTCTACAGGGAACAGATAACAAACACTATAGGGAAAGATAACAAACAAAGATAACAAAACAAACATTATCTGATCTATGATATTCAACATGGCCTACACATAGTATCTACACCCCAATTATCAATAAAAATTAAAGTGCAAGAGATTGACAAGAGGAAGGGCAGGTAATGTCACAATCGTAGATTAACAAGATTTGCCCAGGGAGAAAATATCCCCGCAATTTCAAGCAGCCTTATTTTACTGGTGGATGATGTAACAGACAAAATTATCCACCAGAGTGATGAAGTATTGCAGGCACTGTTTGGGTCCTATTTCAACCATCGACACCTTAATCCCCCCCCCAAAAAAAAACACTGGCGTGTTGTTTTCACTCACCCCTTGTGTGGTCAGTTTTGGTCATGACTGATACGTTGCGACTGCGGGAAGATGTTCTTTCAGGAAGTGTGTAGAGGAGGGGAATTATAAATTAACAGATGCAATGAGAAGAAGCTATGATATTTAGTATAGTATTATGTAGGCGCAGTGGGCTCATCACCTGCTCGTCTTCCATTCCTGATGCAGTCTTTCTAGCCATGTGTTAGGTGATGAGTGGTGTAAGCCCTCATTAACATTTTGATCCATTTGTCATGGGCACCCTTCAGAGCTTGACATATGGCTGGTCCCTACACTGCTTATTGCGGTATAAAGGGGATTAGACAAACAAACAAACAAACAAACTCGAATACAATAATAGTAATACTGGTGACCTGACGAGGCCATGCAGACATAAGTAATAATCGGAGTTTCGGTTAGCTGCATTGGTTTTTGCTAGTTATATGTCACAACCCTATAATATAGATTCTACTCATCTCTTCTATACCTTTACTTGACCCCTGACCCCTAAACAATACTAATTATATATTTTTTTCTGATCTACAGGTCCTCCCTCCATTATGTTTCTTGTTAACCGTCGCTTGACAAAGACCTGTTGGTCCAAACGTCATTGTTTTGTGTTGTCTATCATTGAAGTTATTTTAATACTCCGATTTTTTTAGACGTCCTGTTCAACATTGGATTTAATTAAACTGGTTACTAGTTCGTGGGTTGTCTCCGTAGACTCTGAATTTCAAAAATCCCTAGAGGAAAGAACCGAAACGATTTTATTCAGGGGGACGCAGTGACCATCAATTTGGAAACTTGTTGTTGTTTATCGAGTCCCCTTTATACCGCAATAAGCAGTGTAGGGGCCAGCCATATGTTAAGCTCTGAAGGGTGCACATGACAAATGGAAGTAAATTCAAATGCCAATGAGGTCTTACACCTCTCATCGCCTAACACATGGCTAGAGAGTCTCTGCATCAGGAATTAAAGACCAGCAGGTGATGAGCCCACTGAGTTTTATATATATTATGTTAATGTTATATCATATTAAATAACGTTAATTCATTTGATATTGTGCTATATTTATATCAGATTATTAATATTGTCATAGTTAACACTAATACCTAACAGCCTCTTTGCATTGTTTCATGCTCACTCTCATAGTAAAAACGTTTGTCTTCTCCACACAATGTCATCATAATGTGGAATAATTTTAAGATGCACAGAATCACAAATCTGTATTTCAGGATGATTCCACTAAATCCAGAAATAGCGAGGGTCTCTGGTCAATGGGTTAAGACACTTCCTATTAATATCTCCACTTTGCTATAATATCTCAAACTGATGATTCAGATTTCGGTAAACTCTTGCCTCTCTCCATCATGTTGAGGTACCTGAGTTGTAAAAGAAAATAGAATTAAAGTTTGTGAAAGAGGATCACGGAAATGAAGACAAAGATAAAGACATGTCACTTAGATTTTGGCATTATAAACGACTACTTAATGAAAATATTATAAAAATTATTTTATTTTTCAGCTTTTTCAACGCTGTTAAGTTAAAGACATCTTTCACATGTGATACAATGTGCGGGATCAAGCCTTGAAAGACGAGAAAGATTCTAAGACACCATTGAGCCAGGGTGTGATTTTGGTGACACACAAATAGGACATTCTGGCAATCCTACACAAAAAGGACATTCTGGCAATCCTTGTGACGCAAAAAAGGGCGTTGTCAAGGGAGTTATTGCGTAGTGACAAAAACGGCTCGAGAAGAGGAGAAAGGAAAGTTGTGTTGGCTTATTGTGGGAGAGTGTGTGAGAGAGAGTGAAGGTTGGAGACAAGCACCGAATGTGTTATCGTTATTATTATTACATTATGTGTCAGTGTGAACTTATATTATTCATATTTCGATGTTCTTGGATCACGTTACAACGCATTGACAATCATCACATTACACTATATGGTGAGTGATATATATATATAAGTAACACATTAAACTACACAAGGACTCATCTGATTTGACGTAAAAAAGGACTTTGAATGAATTTCTATACATCGGGTGAGACATAAAAATGGAGCTGAACTGTGAAGCTCTGTATATAACTTGAGAAGTTATCAATGGAATCACTATTAATTTGACATATTATGGTTAGAACAACTCAAACTAGTTACATGTGTAAACACCAGGAGAATGACAAAATAACCGTCAAAGTTATGAATTTTGTTAGCGAAAAAATAAAATATCATAAAATGAAAAAATTGTGCCATGCGCAAAGGTTATTGTTCTCAATGATATCTTGAGACCCCAGTTAGCTGCAAAACACTTCAAAATCTTTTTTTCCCACACCAATATCGACTTACTTATTAGCTGTTGATCAATTCGGTCCAAGCATTGCAAAATTGTTGGTTTTAATGCTTTTAGACCCGTCTACATTGAATGATGTTGAGAAAACATGTTCCTTTTCATCGGTGAACATGATTTTCTTAATTAATATTAATAAATTGGTCTAAAAGCACTTAAAACAAACAAATTGGCAATACTGGGACCGAATTGATTAACAACTGTTAAGAAAGTTCACATTGGGGTGGAAAAAAATGATTCGCAGATTCATTCAGCTAAATGAGGACTCAACGGACCACCTAGAGCAATAATCTTTGCATGGCGCAATTTTTCCATTTCATGATAATATTTCATTTTTTTCACTAGCGTCATTACAAAATTCATAACTTTGAAGGTTATTTTATCACTCTTCTGTAGTTAATACGGGTGATTAGGTTTTTCTTATCATATATCAAATTAATAATGATTAGACTCCATCAATATATTTTATTCAATGTTATAAAGCTCCAAAGCTCGGCTCCATTTTCATGCCCCACCCTATATACATAAAATACCCACCTGTTGACCAAATCGTCAAGCCATGATTTATAACGAAGTCCCTCAAGCCAGGAATCAGGAATCCCGGTATACCCAAGCTTACATCCCAACATGGCGCCCGCTACTGCAGCATTGGCATCAGAATCCCCTCCCTGAGACAGAACGACAAACAATCTTTTTTTTAGTCAAAGGATTTTTAAAAACAGTCTGGTGATGATGATATTATCAATAAGACAAGAAGTAACAGCGTAGTATTTGTATAAGTTTATGTAATGGTAGTAGTAGTTGTGATAGTAGTAATAGTAGTAAGAGTAGTAGTAGTAAGAGTAGTAGTAGTGAGAGTAGTAGTAGTAGTAGCAGCAACAGAAGTAGTAGAGGTGGTAGAAGTAGTAGTAGTAGTAGTAGTAGAAGTAGCAGCAGAAGTAGTAGAGGTAGTAGTAGTAGTAGTAAGAGTGGTAGTAGTATTAGTAAGAGTAGTAGTAGTAGTAGTAATGCACAGGGTGTTTCGATACCTTAGACCCCCCCCGGCCAGCCAAACTCAGAATAGTCAGGACAAAACAAATGACATAGGCTTCAACAGTAATCATTTGTAATCTCAAATCC
>JARFNW010135333.1:7500-10936 GCA_031763155.1 Dirona albolineata | reverse complement strand
TCTCTCTCTCTCTCTCTCTCGCTCTCTCTCTCTCTCTCTCTCTCTCTCTCTCTCTCTCTCTCTCTCTCTCTCCCCCCTTCTCCCCCCCCCCTTACCCGCCTCTCATCCAATTCCATTAAAAACATTTCCTGTGTACTATGGAGGGCCCTGCCTCGTCGTATTCTTGCTTGGAGATCCACATCTGTTGGAAGGTGGACAGTGACGACAAGATGGAGCCCCCGATCCACACAGAGTACTTCCGTTCTGGCGGGGCGATGACCTTGACCTTGTTGGAAGGCGGGGCCAAGGACGACAACTCCTTATGCAGCCTGTCGGACTGTCCAGCAAACATGGTTGTCCCCCCTGACACCACCGTGTTGGCGAAGAGGTCCCGTCTGATATCGATGTCACAGTTCATGACGGAGTTGTACAACATCTCGTGGATCCCAGGCAGTTCCAGTCCTGTAAAGGCCGGCTGGAACAGGATTTCGGGGCATCTGAATCTTTCGTTGCCAATGGTGATGACCTGCCCGTCCGGAAGTTCGTAGGATTTCTCAATGGAGGACGACATAGCAGCAGCGGTCATTTCTGCTTCGAAATCCAAAGCGTTGTAGCAGAGTTTCTCTTTGATGTCTCTGACAATCTCAAGCTCTGAGGAAGTGGTGAAAGAATATCCCCTTTCGTTGAGGATCCTCTGCAAGTAGGTGGTCAGATCCCGCCCAGCTAAATCTGCCCTCTTGATGGCGTGGGGGAGGGCGTAGCCTTCGTAGATAGGGACGGTGTGGGTCACGCCGTCACCAGAGTCTAGGACAATCCCTGTTGTGCGTCCAGACGCGTAGAGACTAAGAACCGCCTGGATCCCGACGTAGAAAGCTGGAGTGTTGAAACTCTCAAACATGATCTGGGTCATCTTTTCTCGGTTCGCCTTCGGGTTGTGCGGAGCCTCTGTCAGCAAAACGGGATGTTCTTCCGGTGCAACTCTCAACTCGTTGTAGAAGGTGTGATGCCAGATCTTCTCCATGTCGTCCCAGTTGGTGACAATGCCGTGTTCCAGCGGGTATCTCATACTCAACACTCCTCGATGGGCCTGCGCCTCGTCTCCGACATAACAGTCTTTGTTACCCATCCCGGCCATGACGGAGTTGTATTTGGGCCTTCCGGTCAAGGCCGGAAACACGGATCTCGGTGCGTCGTCGCCACCAAATCCTGCCTTGCACATACCCGACCCGTTGTCAATGACAACCGCCGCCAAATCATCGTCATTTGTGAAAGACATCTTGTTTGAATACTAGTCTGTGGGATGAGATAGAGAAACGAGTTCATAATAAGTATAATATTCTTTGTAAATTCTAACAACACACACACACACACACACATAAAAATGTAATCTTTGAGCCTGTATATTGCCTTAATCAAAACATGCAATTTCGAATAATTCGAGTAGAGTGATGAAACAGGGTATGAATAGTCTTTCTGTAGCTTCAGCCAATATTCGAATGAAGGATCTCACGACGACACCACACCCACTTAGCCACTGACGTCACAATGAAGCAATTCTTTTCTATCGGACATAAAAGAAAGATGTGTCAAAGTCAACTCGATTTTCGTGTTCAATTGAAAGCCATGGCACCACGATGAAGCACTTCTTTTCAATCAGACATCAAAGAAAGATGTGTCAAAGTCAACTCGATCTTCGTGTTCAATTGAAAACCATGGCACCACGATGAAGCACTTCTTTTCTATCAGACATCAAAGAAAGATGTGTCAAAGTCAACTCGATTTTCATGTTCAATTGAAAGTCATGGCACCACGATGAAGTACTTCTTTTCTATCAGACATCAAAGAAAGATGTGTCAAAGTCAACACGATTTTCATGTTCAGTTGAAAGCCATGGCACCACAATGATTTCTTCTGACAGACAACCAGTGTTGCAGTGTGACCATTTCCATGAAGACGGCAATATCCTGGCTCTCATTCCAAGTAAGAACACTGCCTTCTTCGCGGAAACAGGTCACGAGTTGGTTTGGAAGAGGAACTTGGTGAAGCGTCATCCTTGTCTTAAAATAGTATTCGCGCCTATCATGTAGCGTACGGCGTATTAAGTGTCGAGTGTTCTGTTGCTTTCCCGGTGGCAAATTGTGTGCTACTGTTAAGCACTTAGAGTTAAAGTGTGATGGATAAGCGCTAAATTAATTCCATTAATCATCATTATGATACCAGTGTTTGCTATTATAGTAGGGTTTGTTTTTGTAGACGAGAGATTTTAATCGTTGATGTCATTCTCATATATTGTTGTCTGAAAGCCAGACATCGAATTCCTAAAGCAATGGTTTGTTTGTTTGTTTATCGAATCCCCTTTATACCGCAATAAGCAGTGTAGGGACCAGCCATGTGTCAAGCTCTGAAGGGTGCACATGACAAATGGATCCAAATGCCAATGAGGACTTACACTACTCATCACTTAACACATGGCTAGAAAGACTCTGCATCAGGAATTACAGACGAGCAGGTGATGAGCCCACTGCGCAAACAATGGTAAGGAAAGTAAATGTGGTACATGAATCCTGATCCTGACGGGGGGCATTCGGGGAATCGGTGACGCTGTTGGTGTAATATTAATGGGGCGAAAAGGGCCTACCACTGTAACACCGCCTTGTCGACAACTGCAGACCGACTCGCTACCAACTGAGCTATGCCGCTACTCCCCAAAAAGTGGTTTCAAGCTCAATATATTATATTAAGTGGAGCCATTCATGACTACATCCATTTCATGTCTGACAGATCGTCATGCCCAAAGACTTTGCTTCTATTATTACAACAAGGGTCGGGTTTATGTACCGTCCTTATCCCCACACGAATACATATACTCAAAGACTTTACACCATGTACCTCCCCCCCCACCCCACCCTACCATGTCGTACCATTCAATATGTTTCTCAACTCACTGTGGGGTATACAGTAGAGCAGCAAGCCAGGCGCATCATGCTAAAATGCTGACAATATCTTTCTTCTGTCCTGACGCTGGCTACTAATACCCACCTTAAGTCAACTGATGGGATAAAGTGTAAAGGATATTTCTCATCGGTAACACTAAGATGACTCGAACCCGGGAACTGACTATATGAACCGCATCTTGCAGCCTAATTACCAAACTCTTGACCGGTGGTCAGCATGGAAGTAGAGTTCCCGCTGTGATTACAATCAGATGTCTGGATCTATCGAATGTATATATTTACGGCCAAGCTTTGACCCCTTGACCGAACTACCACTGACAAGGGTGTATCTAATGTCTTCTCTTCTCCTCATTGATAAAAAAAAATTGCTGTAATTGATTATCAGTTTATCATTATACTCTACTATTAGTTGACACCATTGATATGCTATCATATTACCTGGTGCCGAGCTATCTGATCGCTTGTTATATTTTATTTATTTTTTTGTTTGGTAGAAGTAGAAG
>JARFNW010135322.1:0-10938 GCA_031763155.1 Dirona albolineata | reverse complement strand
TATTATTATTATTATTATTATTATTATTATTATTATTATTATTATTATTATTATTATTATTATTATTATTATGTAAATTGGAATTACAAAAAGGTGATGAGGGTAATGATAAGACAAGTCATGTCTCCACTGTTATGGGCGAATGTTCCCGTTCTCAATCACGTCATAATTTTTGTTGATATTATAGCACCGGTAATAATTACAAATTTACTGTTGCTGTTACACTTGTACCTTGTATTGTTTAGTTAGGGTTTAGATTATTTTCTCATTTCGGTCCTTTTGTTTGGAACAAACTGCCCAGCCCAGAGCTCTAAGAGTAAGAGAAGTAGAGAAGGAGATTGTTTGTCGAGTGTCGAAAAGGAACATAAAAGCCACCTCTTTGTCCTAACCGTATGGCAGGGGTAGATGTCGACCCCAGGGGTCAGTTGTTCTGTCTTTTCGAGTACTTGTAGTGGGAAATTTTCATGGAAACTTTATGTATTCCTCAAAAATTCATTTCTTCAAATGATTCTGTGTGATTGGTGGCAAAAAGTTGATTATCTTATTGACCATCGGTCATTTAAAAAAAAGTTGTTATATGTTTTTGAGCATTGGGGGTCGAGTTCGACTCCACCTTTCAAAGAAGAAAAAACAAACCAATTCTCTCCTTATGGCGATGTTAAATTGGGCTCTTCCAAGTAGAATGTTAAAGTTTGAGTCAGATTTTATTACGAACACCGTAATTCGCTGTTATGGTGGAACTGTTTGGTCCATGACTTTCAAATTCAAAATTCATAACGTCGTTAAAAATATTATAAGCCCGCATGCAAAAATGACCGAGGACTGTCCGGGTTCAGAGGTCCATTGGCGCTTAGAAAATTGGGCAACTGGTCGGGGATCATCTCATTCAAACAACCCAAATCAAAGTTTATCATAGGATTTTTACAGATGTCATAACCGCCTAATAATCTAAACATATCTATAGCTTAATGTTATTCGTTTCTTGCGATGGGTTGAGCCAAACGAGCAGAACATCATGGTCGCTCTTGACCAATGGGGGCAAGATGTTTACAATGTTTCAGAGATCTCATCAGAGCAGACAACCAAACCTAAATTTTACTCTATGTCGACGTGTAAACCGTTCCAAATTGGTGCATGTTACATAAAAGCCTAAAATCGTGTGTTTGATTAATATTGGAAAATAATAATATTCAGAAAAGTCCAAAACCGTTTGGGGGGGTTTTTTTTATTGTGGTTGAAAAAAATAAATTATTATGCGAAAAATTAATTAGTGGGTACGTTGTCGATACGAGCATTTACTGCGGTCTTCACTTCCTGAATATTATTGTTGTCAGTAACTACAGCATACGGGCTCTTCATAAGCTGGAATTCCTGTGAAAACCTCCATATTGTTGTGATATAAAGGAAAACAATAAACAGGGCAAGCTCAACATAGTGTCGTTAGAATCTAGTTCATCGAGGAAAAGAAACCACAACGAGCAATTGAGAATGCTGTTGCTCTTTGTTCTTCACCCACGCACTGCGCTTGTCACAGACACTACTGCACATTTTATTTAACAGATTGTTTTCAAGACAAAGTTATTATAATATGAATATGAAAAACTCGTAGATTGTTGGGGATGAGACAAAGGCCTCCCCGCGAGGAAGAGGACCTTACTTAAAAAATGATGGAATTATTTATCGAGACTCTAACTGGGACTGCCTTTGAACTTCGTGTTTCACCGTTTGAGACCATCATGTCAGTGAAGGCAAAGATTCAAAGGCTTGAAGGTATGTTAATGTTGTTTTAAAGAATGATGATGATATAATATTGATAGACGTAGAAGTTAGCTCTCTAGTCTCTACTCTAGTTCTATTGTCCTAGTTCTAGTAAAGAGTCTCTGTCTCTAGTGCTCTAACGTAACTAACTAGAAACAATATTAGTTTAGATAAGATCTATATATAGTTAGAGTTAGAGCAGAGTGGGTAAAGTTTTATTTAGATTTAAGACAAAGGGAAATCACACAGAAAATATTTATTAAACTAAACTTGTTTCTTGATTTAACGTAATTTAAGTTACAGTTAATAAAGTATGAGACTTTTGGAACATTTCTTGGTAAAGTCTCTTGTTGTTTATAATATATATATTATGGCGAAATCCAGGGAAGCCACACAATACAGTAGGTAGCATGGAAACAAAATTTAAACTTATTTGTAGACTAACTCTACTGAACTGCAAGTCCTGAGTATATGATGATGATGATCCCTGATTGCTTTACCTCCTGCCAATCATTCAGAAAAATGGGTCCCTATAGCCTATATTTACACCCTACTCACCGTGTTAGTGTTATGTGCACATCTTGTGTCTGCGGGTCCCAAAATGTGCATGCAGGCAAGGTGTTTAAGGCGTAGCTGTGTTAGTGTATGGCGTGTTAATGTCATGTATAGGATAATTTCAGGCTTATTTTCTATTTACCAACTTAAAAATAGTCTATCAATGAAATCATAGTCATTTGACCGTGGGTATTCATGACTATTTATTCGAAAGGGTTTTTGAAAATTAAAATATCAACAACCATGCAATGCTGCATTGACAGTGTCATAAATTTCCTTCATTTGAGTGCTTGGTGGGGTAATAACTTGTTGACTATTTTCTTTAGTCTGTCACGTTTTTATGTGAAAGATGTGAAAATACTGGAATGAGTTATAATTGTGTTTGGTGACATTACAAATTTGTGAATATTTTCCCTTTCGAACTATGGTGGAAAACACTCAGGCTCTCACAAGATTTCCTTTTCAAGACAAATTTTGGCTTTTTGAAAATTTAGAATTAAAAAAGAAAATTATTACTATGCCCATTTCTGGCTTACGTCTAACAAAAGGTAGCCCCTTGACGATATTTAGATGCAATGAATGGTTGTATTCCAGCATCAGTTGACTCAAGTGACAAACAAGAGGATGCAAATTGTTATCTTTGATTTGGTTTTATATCTAGGTGCTGCATACAATATATGTGTTATAGTTTTAAAACCCTTTTTCTTGAGTACATTTTCTATCCATGTGATTTGTGTCATATTATTCTCTTAATCAACAGGGCTGCCTGTTCCTGATATGTTGTTGTTATGAATATATTTTTGCTTTTTTTACTTTGATAAATGGCAAAGGGTTTTTAAATGAATTCTAGAATGCATTTTGAATATTTTTGTGTCATTTGTTTGTGAGGACAATTTTTTTCCCTGTCTGTGTGAAAATTCCCTTTATTATGTGTAGATTGATCTATTCTTTGACAATGCCAATTCTCTTAGTTATAAGGGGTTTCAGCCATAAATATGTGCTGGAAGCATTTGGAATTGGGACCATGAAATCAAGTTGTGACCGGAAATTTTAGCCGGTGTTTGGACACCTACAAAAAATGAATTAGCTGGCAGTCAGAGGGTTAAGCAGTGCACTCCTGTTGGATTAATTTCCCCTCAAAAAACGCATTAATTATAGTGGATTGCAAAGAAGTTATAATATGATGTTATAAAGTGTATTGAATATTGTTTTTTCACTGTCTTGTTAGGAATCCCCATTTCCCACCAGCATCTGATCTGGCAGTCGGTGGAGTTGGAAGATGACTACTGTCTTCATGATTACAACATCCACACAGGAGCCACACTCAAGTTGGTCCTAGCAATGAGAGGGGGTCCCATCAACACTAGAAGAAGTATGCTTGAGAAATAGTGTTACGAATTATTTTTATTATTATGTTATATATAGTATATTTTGTGTAGGATTGAGAAACGGTTAAATCAACGAGTTCAGCACAGAGTCAAGTCAATTGAAAGAGCTCTTTTAGTTGGTTGTTCCTCCCATACAGACATAGCCTGAATATATATATATATACACACAGTCAAACCTGTACTCGCGGCCACCTCCGCAAGGCGGCCACCTGCCCTGGTGGCCACACTCCAGGTCCGACCATCGTTTTTCCCTCTATTTTGTCACTGTCCAAGGTGGTCACCTGCCTAACGTGGCCAGTGGCCACTATTTTAGGTACGAAAAAGCATTCGAACCTGACCTAGACGGCCAGTTAATCAAGATGATTTACTCAATTAATCCCCCTTTTCTTTTGTGCCGATCTTCGAATCATATTGCATGCCAGGCAGATAAATTACAAAACAAGTGTGAACATAGAGATCCACATCGTGTAACACACATCCTTTTGTGTCACCAAAGTTTATATCAATACACTAACCACCCACTTGATAAGGTTTCTTATCTCATCCCTCACTCCCCTCAGACAATAGCATTAGTCAATTGATGTTTACCGACGGTCATGTGTCGACCATTACTCAATCAATGAATGTGTCTAGCCATTGGATCGCATCCACCACGTCGATTATGGTGACTCGTTGTTGTCTTACATAACAAGACTTCAATTACAAATAGCCAGGTCGGTAATTGATATGATTTTAATTTCTGATTGATGCGTTTCTATAAAATCACTCAGATACAATTTGTATCAGTTGCAATTTGCGATCTCAAGATACAACATGTCAAAATATATATTTTTGACTCTTTAATTTCTAATTTAATCCAGTGTTGTTTTTATTTTTTATTTGTTTGGGGTTTTTTTTATAACTTGTATTTACCATATCTTCTATAAGCAAACAAAGATATATATTAAGTTAAAGACTATGTTTTTAAGATTATAAGAACCATTTGAAGGGGATGCCCCCATCTCCTTCCTGAGGTATAGAAAGAAAGAAAAAAAATGTCGAAAGAAACCAAGAAGCCTGTGACTTTGAAGCAGAAGTTGGAAGTTATTAAAGCTTCTGAAAGTGGACAAACATCTAGACAAAAAAAGAAGCCAAAAAAACCCCCCAAAACTTTATTTATTTTTAATCCAAGAAAAATTGTCCAAGACAGCCACTTTTTCCGGGTTTGACTGTATTCGTTCTCCTACATAGCCAAAATAAAAGGCGAATACAGAGGAGGGAGCGCGGGACAGAGCTGTAGGCGGGCTCAAACTGCAGTCAACTGTGCGGCAGCGTAGGTGAGTGAAAGGCACAGAGCCTTCATAATCAAGATGGCTGTGCACTGAGACTGTGTGTGGGGGTCCAGTGGGATGAGACGAGATGTGGTGTGTAAGCCTGAGGAAGTGTTATCGACACAAATGATGGATAGGTCGGGTGTGTAATTCATTCATTGCGATTGTAGATGCTCAGGCATACACTCCTAGTTCTAGGTTCACCAGATTTTAAAACAGCACGAGCAACAGGAATATATAGATGGCTATAGTGGGAACTTGCCTACAGTGGGATTTTCCAAAAGTCCCGCTGTAGCGGAGTTCTACTGTAATACTATTTACCACCACATTACAGATAATAGTTTAGACTAAGTAAGTGTCAAAAATTTCAACAGGAGGCTATGTAACTTAGTTTACAGAGTTGTGAATATATTTGTGAAGCACCAGAAGGTATTAGGGTAAAAAACTGGTGGCAATGTTAAGCCTCCCATGACATTCAGCTGATCCAGAAATTGAAATATAACGTACGAACGAAGAGATAACAGCTGTTTCAAAGCCATCAAATTTAAAATGTTGTCAAAGTCCAACAGGTTACCAAACATAAATTATGGAAGTGGTAGACTACAAATTAGCACCATTCCAATATAAGGACAAAAAGAGGAACCTCTATCAATGCGTGCAATTGAACACAACACAAATCTCTAAACACAAAAATTACATTCTATAAGAATGACAAGAAATGCTGTCAAACCTGCTCAAACAATCAAGACCACTTCATCAACTCAGTAGTTGTATTCCTGTCCACAGTGAACATGAACTTTTATCAATATATAATTGTCAAACTGCATATATTAAAACATGTGCCCAAGACTTACTGTTACTGAACCTCTTGTCAAAGAAAAGGAATAGAAAGGAGCAAAATTTCTCCAAGCATTCCCTCACTAACAATCAAACAAAAACTAAGGAAGATAATTCTAAAATAAAATAAAATCGCCTAGCCGAAACATTTCTGGGACGTTCTTGTGCTTGTCATCAAAGTAAACAATGCTCTTTGTGTTACAGAAGCAATAATGAGCAGTTAACATGTCGAAGAAAGCATGCTGTAGCTGTAATTGATCAATCAATCCAAAACAAAGCGACTTGGAAATGCAATGATCCCGTTGCTTAAATTTTGTTTCCACGCCAAAAAAATTTGATGATTGAGAAGAACACATGAAAGAAAGGCAGATGAGGAAGCAGGTTGCCAAGGAAGGAAGTCATAAGGGAAAAGAGACAGAATGCAGAGATAGAGAGACTGAGTAGAACGAGGGCATGTAAACTGTATGTAATTGTCTTTGGAGTTCTTAACTATTCATTTCAAAGAAATATCAAATAATTAATTTGAGATAAAAATACCCACAAAAGCGAACATTCAAGATTAAATCAAATTGCTGGAGGATACTTTCACCTCATCGTTATTAAGTTTTGTATCCAATGAGTTATTTTTCACAAGACTGGGCAGCTTCTCACACACGTAATAGACTTTTATACTTCAGAAAATGGTTTTCATACACAAATCTTTACATGTTTAGTTCGGTTTATCCTACAGAAACTGAACTATAAAAAAACAAAAACAAAAACAACCTGCTCACCTCAAGAATTTCTTTCGTAAGGGTACTGGCCTCCAGAAGTGTGATGACTTCTTCAATCTCTTTCTCGTCAACAACCTGAATAATAAACAATTGTGAAATAAACAATTGTGAAAGCAGCATGCCCATACTTTTCTGAATTCTCACATGGGAGGTGTCACATCGAATGCAGTAGAGCTTGGGATATTTCAGTCTCTTTTTAAAACGAACCCTAAACATACCTGCCAACCTTTAGACATTGGAATCAGGGACAGTCCATCCAGACAACCAACTACTGCGATATCCTTACAAATTACAGCTACCGATGTGTCGAACGAGTACTACTAGACTGATCGTATGCATACTTGTATGATACCAAAGGAATCAAAAATACTTCCCATGTTTATAAACAAAATATGTTCAAGTGACGAAACAAAATGGAACTACTACCCTCGGACAGTTTGCATTAGATCCGCTGAAAATGTATTTTTCTGCGGATTCAAGCAGGCGGAGTGTTGGAGGTCAGAGGAAACTGCCACAAAAAACCCCCAACATAATTTAGGCCCCTGTTAGTAGCTATTAACTCTAGTCCTGTGGGTCCTGAATAGGCCTATATGATCCCTGATGGCCCTACCTCACGCCAATCGTCCCCAGCGGGTCCCGAGTAATTAAACCCGACTCGCTGTATTGTTACCAACTGTGTCTGTGGGTCCTGTATTTTGCATGCAGGCGTAGCTGTGTTTTAGCGTGATTGTTTAAAAAAATAGCCTGTGACCATGCATATTTATAACTATTTATTTGAAAGGGTTCTATGAAAATTGGAATGTCAACAACCACACAATGCCACGTGAGTGTCATAGATTTCCTTCATTTGAGTGTTTGGCGGGGTAATAAATCGTTATGTAGGCTATTTTCTATCGTCTGTTACGATTTAATGTAAAAGAAGTGAAAATACTGGAATTAATTGAGTTTTATTACTCAATTTGTGAATATTGTCCCTTTCGAACTATACCCTTGTGAGTAAATAAGCGTCATGAACATGTCGCAAGATTGGATGTAGTAAAAAAGAGGAATCTCTTTGCAGTATAAAATATAATCGGGAAATCAATTATTCATCCCCCCTCACAAATAATTTGGCGTTTCCAGCCTTTAAATACCAGATTATATTATTAAAATTGATCTTTGAAAGACACATCACAACATACACAAAGTTTTGGCCCACGGCAACAGCGCAGGTAGCATGTGTGAAGTCATCACTGGTTACGGAAACTCTGCACAGCATAGAAGGTCACTGGCAATGCTGCAAGCCTAGCGGCGGCAAAACAGAACCAGAGTTTTAAACAACAGCAAATCGCCAAAAGTCAGGAATTTGCAAAGAGAACGTAAAAATGCTGAATACAGATTTTCAACGGTGAATACAGACTTACAGACCCAGGGAGTCAAATACGGAACAAGTCTGTATTAATACTAGTACTAGTATTATTATATGAAACGGTTGGCAGCTATGCTATACAAATAGTCATTACCAATTATTATTATTACCCCACCAAATACTTGATCATTTACGGCAGTCAGTGATGCATTGCGTTCTGTTGACATTCTGATTTTCAGAAAACCCTTCTGATTAATCATCATAAACATGCATGGCCGCATGCTTTTTATCTCATACTATGATTTCATTGGAAGTCTCATAACAGTTGGCAAATGAAAAATAAGACTGAAATTTCCTGAAACAAACGTGCCACAACAGTTCAGAATGTTTGCGAGTGTGTGTATGAGTATGCATCAATGAATCATTCACCCAAGCCCAAATGGGGGTAGGTCTATGAGTGTTGTAAAATAGAACCCCTCAATTAAGACCTTTCCCTTGCAATTCAAACTGCACTATAACATTAATTCTAATTTTTTTAGTTGAATTTGACATTTATAATGCGAAGAGGAAGCTGCAGTTTCTCATATATCATCAAAGTTCATTTGTACTAGATTTTGATGATGATAATAGATTATAGGGCCTAATAATAATAATATAATTTATATTATATATAGAGTGCCTTCCCTTGTTAGCTCAAACTCAAGGCGCTTTGAGACCACCTAGCGGGCCTAATCAATATCAGCTTATCAACGGTCCACATCTGTGACTATGAGTATGATGAGGACCCTCATAAACAAAAAATGATGTTGCTACTACTACTACACTACACTACATTGATACGTCCAATTCTGATTTGATTATATTTCTATAATTGATAATGAAAAATAAAGATTGATCCTACGATTTTCCTCACACGTCACAAGACATCCAACCTCACTGCACTTACTCTAAGTTTTATCGAAATAATTGTGTAAAAAAAAGCAGAGCAGTCTACTTTCTTCTTAGTCTTATTCATATTCCTCTTAGAAACTTTCCAAGAAAGTCGTATTATCTACAATTAATTACAGTGTTACAGTACTAACTTGAGGTAGACAATCTAGTTATCAAGATAATCCTAGTCTACCCAACACACGTAACTGTAACAGTAACACTAACAACAGCAATCCACAATTTTGACAAAGTTTTTCACAAACTAAACTGCAGCAATTAAATGGCAATGCCACTGAGTGGAAGTGAAAGCAATAATCAACTTCTATTATTCTATTTAATTTACAGCTTGTACTTGTACTTGTAGTGACTTCAGACAGAAGTCACCTCAGAGAATAGACAGCAGTAATTCCTTAGGGTAGACTTTTGTTTAGGGTGAGAGTGAGAGCAAGTGTGGTGAGGAGAGAAATTCAGAAATGAAGATCAGGTGGTAAACAACAATCTGCTGACCTGGTTCAGCAACAAAATATTTTCTTAAATTTAAATATATTGCCCAACACATCCAAAGCTTGAAACTAGCAAAAAATTTGTGATAGCTGCAATATTCTAACCTGACTCATACACACAGAATGTACTCTTTTGTTATACCCCACCATACATTCCATCCCCATGTTTTCCTTGCGAGAATTGGTTCTACATGGTAATGGTGGACATTCAACACCATGAGCATCACCTTAGTTTTCGATTTTGACTTTATTAATCACATTTGACGCTTAAAACTTACATTTTTGTCGTTATCAAAGGCATTTGTCAGCTTATCTTTAATTTGGCCGGGTGTTAGGGTCATCAGGCTAGCCAAGATCACCCAATTTGGCCTTTTTCTGCCCTCTGAATGTGAGACGTTCGGCCAACAGGATGGCTGCCGTCTTCCATGGATAGTAAAGTTTGCCGTCGACGCACAGGCATCTGGGAAGTCTCTCCACCGACATGACGTCAAATGCCGATGTTGATACACTGAGACTCACGCAGGCTTGCTTGGGCGACGAGGCTACGCAAAACCCAAGTTCAGATGTGACGAGAATCGCGATTGGCTTAATACGACATCCAGAAAACTCAAATCAATTTTCATTGGATGAAGCACTTTTTGCTCGCGATGAGCCTTGGGGTGGCAAAGTTTACCAAGGGAAACTACTACGAAAATTAACGGCAAAAATCAAAACAAATCCAAAACACGACCGTCAAATAATAATAATACGTTGGGTCGGCCTATCCTATGGTGAGTGAGTGTTTCTGATTTTTAAACTTTAAAGTTAAAGTAAAAATATGATTTTGTTTACTGTTATGAGTGGACGGCGGTGATTGATTTGAAAAATGATTGTAACTGATTCGACACAGGGCAAGGTCCAGTCCAAGGTCAATTGAAACTTTGTCGCCAGACTTTTAAACTTAAAATTAAAGTTAAAAGTTTTAAAAAGGTAAAAAAAGACTTGCTAAACTAAAATAATGTCGTCTAAGATAGACTGTCCTTTTCCTAGAATCTAGTCTTGTAAGTTGCAAGATATGCCCACTGCAATCATATTCATCTTCTCTTAGCAACTTGCTTGGGTGTGGGATGCCTTCTTCAAATGTAAATTGTAAACCTTAGCCTTACTCAACTGAGTCCATCGTCCATACTGAAGACGATGAGAAGAGCAGAATTTGACTTTCCCTTTTACTAGGGTAACAGCCACAAAAACAAAAGGTCGAGACTAGGTATCCACTTTGTGATTTTGGAACCTCTGTGTGGATTTTTTTTACGCAATACCTAAGGGATTGGACAAGAAATAAAAAATAGTGTACTGAACTGGTAATAATTTATTTGCATGAACTTTTCTTTTTCCACATTTATTACCTATTATTATTAGGTAACGTCAATTGGCACAGAGTGACTCGGTGCCAATTGACGAAAACAGGGGTAAAACGTCCATTGGCACCGAGTGACTCAGTGTCAATTGACGAAAACACAGGTAAACGTCAATTGGCACCGAGCGGTATCGAGGTAC
>JARFNW010135321.1:0-20498 GCA_031763155.1 Dirona albolineata | reverse complement strand
TTATATATATATTACATACACATATATATATACATACACATTTTCATGCCCAGGACTAGGTATCACATCACTTGCACCTGTGACCGGCCCAACTATGCACTTGACAGGTTTTCACACTTTGGCAGTGCAAAGGATATAAATCTTTATCAACATGACTTTTGAATAATAATCTATGCAAATCAACTAGCCCATTAGATTTGAAGCATGTTGCCATTTGTGATTAACTTTTAATGATTCACTTTTTGGTCTGTTTAGTTTTGCTCCCAAGTGTACTGGGATGGATAATGATTCGAATAGATTGACCCCGTGTTTTAAGCATTGCTTTCTCAGATAGGAATCAGAAGATTACTAGAGGAATTGGCAGGGAAGGCCAATGGAAGCAGACATAAATTTGGCCAGGCAATGAATCACTAGAGTCATGTGGTGTTTTGAGTCTAATTAAATACAACACTGTGCCAAAACGTGCTAACAGCGGATTAGTCCAGAGGCAGTGGGCTTGTTTTCTGTTTACGGCGAGGCGGCGTTGCTGTGGCAGGCATGGGTTCGATTCCCCCGGTCAACGAAAATCTTTTTTCTATTGTCTGTCCTTGTCTCTCACTGGCACTGTTACATTATCCCACTATCATTCTGTCTAACAGTTTACATATAAGGTATATGAATATGGCCGCAGATGATACAACTTGGCAGTGGCAGAAGTTTCAGATTGTTTTAGTTTATTTTTTTATAATAATTTTTTTAACTATTTAAATTATTTTACATTAACTCTAACCAAACACAAAAGTAGAGGAGGGAAACGATTTTTATGATGTTGGTTTTGACTTCATTATTATAGATTGATTAATGATATTAATTGTTGTTACTATTTTCGTCAATGACAGAACCACCCTTTTACCCCCCGTGGAGGAGATTCGCGACATGTTGCAAAAGTTTGAAGTATTCCACAAGAGATTTGTACAACGTTACTCATAATCAGTAAATCCAGATGATTTATTTTTTTTCTTCCTCGTGACCAATCTCATCATGTCACTTTTACTGTCAGGAATTGGTGCAAAAGAGTGACCAGGCAGTGGTATTAATAACTATGTGATCTGAAGAATTATTTGCCGTGATGGCTAGAATTTAAAAATCGTTTGGAAAAGGAATCTTCTATACGTTTTATGTATGGTAAAGCAATATGAAATTTAATGTTACTTTTTACTCTTTTTTGTTTTTGTTTTTTTTTTGGGTTTTTAAAAAAAAAAATTTAAAATATTATTAATATGATTATTATAATAATTATAATCATGCAGACTGAGTTTTATTTTGTAAAGTGTTAAACTGCTATGTTACTTTTCCCCCTGGTTTCCACAATACGACAAAATCACTTTATTTATAGGTTAGATGTTTGGGCTGTTATAGCGAATTAGCCTTTAAGATTGTATTGCTATTATTGTTATTATATATTTAATTGTTATTATTTATCATTATTGATATTACTATTCTTACCAATTTATTTATTAGTAGTAGTAGTGTTAGTAGCATTATGAGTATTATTATGAGTATTATGCTATTTGGTCGACCATCACGACAATCAAATGTCATAGAGCATCCAAACGTGACGATTCATTGTTTTGATTTGTACTATGTGAATGTGTTTATGAACCAACAATTTCAGACATTGAATATTTCCCTCAACTTTCTTGTTATGTTGTGCTTGCTGCTCACCTGAGGCACCCGTTTTCTTTTTTTTGCTTTTATTGAGTGCTAAGCACCTGAGGCATCCATTCTTTCTTGAGTATCCACATTGGCATAGGCAGCAACATTTTCTATGTACACACACGTTTGACATTAAAGAGCTCTTGTATTACATGGCATACTATTACTATATTTATTTATTTTTGTCAAGAGCTGTCTGATATACTTACACATTTCTAAAATATTTTAGTGCAACTACAATATAGACATATTTTGTTAATATATTTCTATGAAGAAAAAATATATATATATTATATATATAATATTTAGACTTTATTTTTTGCCACTTGAATTGCCAAGATTTGTTACACTTGTTTTGTTTTGTTTTTTCATAGATCAAACATTCCTTTTACTGATCAAATCAATTTGTACTCTGAAACGTCGTCATCAACGTCTTGCTTGCCCAGTACCTTAATTGGTCTGGTGGCCGACTCGTGTGGCAGGCAAGGAAGTGGTGCAGACACCGGTTTGATTCCCACCAGAGTTGTTAGCAATGACGTCCTTATCCAAAAATTGTATTTGTTTGTGCTTATCAATCCACGTGTGGTGTATTATAATTAAGTGTTGAGTGTTTCGTTGCTTTCCAGGGTTCAGATGTGCTACTGTAAAGCGTTTAGAGCATGGTAATGATTGTAGATAAATGCTATATAAATGCCAGTCATTATTAACATTACTACAGAGTCTGTATTCCCCTTCGCATCTAATTTTCTCTAGTGTTTTATTTTTCTGCCATTGCTTTGCGTGTGTAGTATTTTTTAAAATCTATCTATCATTGCAGTGCGTGTTCCACATAAATTTTTCTACAACTGGAGAAAGATGAACCATAAACAGTATTTACTCTTAAAAAAGATTCAAAATAGAAGAATTTATTGCAAAAAAGAGATACAAAGTATTGTGTTGTTATTCTTATTAAACACATCCTACGCTTTAAAAGAATCTCGTTCGGGTGAGGCAGTGATGATGATATGCACGGTTGCGTTATTTTAATTTTAAAGTATATAACACACATCGTCACACTGGTAGGTACATGCCTTTACCAAGAAAACAACCATACCCTAAAGTACAACAGTTTGAATGTTTGTCTCCTTGTTCGTTAGTCCTGGTTTCATTTTGTTTTGTCTTCTCAGTATCTCACACGCCCCACCGTCCCCATCCCTTTCCCATAATGCAACAGAGGTGCGCAAAGGGCTGTACTCATAATATGATGAGGTTAAGTTAAACTGATGTGATCAAATGGTAAATATATGTTAACAGTTCATACCTACTATGGAATGCTGTCTTAGGTGACAGTAAAGATGGGAGTGAGCAGCCCACTATAGCGAAATATACATTACTAGGGCATAGGCCTATATTATATGTTGCAGATTATTAAAGTTTTTATATTGCAACCCCTACCCCGCACTTTGGGGGTATCTTATTACCGTCTGACTGCTTATTGAAGATATGTTTTGTTTGTGTTTTGAATGGGGGTTTTTGAGTTTTGGTTTGTTTTTTGGGGGGTTTTTGAGTTTTGTTTTGGGTGGTAGGGGGAGTGGGTTTTAAGGTTGGAAACATGGGGAAGAAATCTACTGGCCAGTTGGTTTTGCATTTACTCATTTTATATTTACTGATCCCTCCCTCCCTCAGTCTGTTCAATAAGTGTCAGGCCAATGTGGCAACACTGCTCTGTACATTGGACTCAAAAAAGTTTTAAGTTTGACCGCCCCGCGGGTGGAGTGGCGGCAGGAGGGCTGACCCCAAACACATTCGCTTCAGTTACGCCCGTTTCCCCCTGAGTGGTTTCACTAAGTCTCATTCTTGTCTTAGTCAGTCTCCTCCAAGTCATTGTTACGATGGATGTTCTTCACACTCTGTCCACAAACATTCTAGGATGACTCACTTGACTTGCTGACTTATCGCACTCCGCATCCCCGGATAGTTCTCCCGACTGTCATGTGATGCCTTGGCTGTCATTCTTCTTGTTGTTTGTCAAGTCCCCTTTATACCACCGAATCCTATCACTGCCACTTCATTGTTTTTCTTGGGCAAGAAACTTTACTCCAATTGCCTCACTGGACCCAGGTGTGAAAGTGGGTACCAGCTTATAGCTGGGGAAGTAATCTGTGATAGACCAGCGTCCTATCCAGAAGGGTGATTTATTGTCACTCTGTCCGCTTCACGCTACGGAAACCGGGATAAGCACCGGCTGTGTGGGCCTCATTGCTCGAAAGGACTTTACTTTTTGTACCCACAGAAAGCAGTACAGTGTAGGGACCAGCCATATGCAAGCTGTGAAGGGTGTACATGTCAAATGTAAGTTAATCCAAATGGCAACTAGGACTAACACCACTCATCATCCTACACATGGCTAGAAAGATTCTGCATCAGAAATTAAAGACAAGCAGGTGATGATCTCACCGCATGCTGTCATTCTCTGATCCTCAAACTTAAACTGTAGGTTGTTGTATACGCTGTAGAATGTCACCGGCCCTCCTCCATTTATCGATGTTAAACATTGTTGGAGGTCTTCCTTATTTTCTGCTATTATTTTCTTTCTTTTTTTTAAAGTTTTGTTTTTGCTGCTTAAGATAATCATTAATGAGCCATGACAGGCTTTTATTTAAAACAAATAACAAATCATCTTTGTCAATGTCCTCCCCTCCCCTTACCCTACCCCTATCCTTTTCGTAGTTTTCGCCTGAAGTATTGAAATAGAAAATGTCATTGGTTTGTCAGCTGCCAAAATATTCGACTCACTTCACAAAGGTCAAAAGGTTTTATTCCTTGTTTACCCCCCATTGTATATATATATATGTGTTATGTCCTCGGTTGTTGTTACGAGTACAAGCAACTAAATATCAACGAATGAGCCTCTGACTACAGAAAGGGCTGGCGGCCAAAGTATTTTTGATTTTTTCACACGAGTGGTGTGGCTGTTTGTAAATGAATGAGATTATGTGATTTGAATCTCAGAGAGTTTATTATTTTCAACAGTGCCATACAAAGTTGAAAGAGATAACATTTTGATCCTCAAAGGGAAAAGAACATTTATCATCATTATTTTTATTTATGATTGTAAATTTGAAATGTTTTGGTGGAAAATTGATAGATAGTAGCTTTCACTTTCATCTATGAAAATCCACTTTAAAAATGTTTTTTTGTGTTCTTTTTTTTGTTTCCTTACAAATTGTTTTTTGTTTTTGTGTTGTTTTGTTGGGGTTGGGTTTTTTTACATTTAGTAAAAAATTTTGGCACATTTTTGCTTTACTTTAGAAATTAACTTACAATTACGAGATTGACTTGATTATTTGTTTCAAAAAATTCATTGATGATTTCTCTCCACATTAAGGATTTGACTTGGTTTAGATTTTCATTGGGTGACAAGAATAATACTATTAACTCTCTCTTGTGGTTTTCTATACTCAGATCTAATAAAATGTAAATTATACACCAATATCTTTTATCTGTGTTTTGAACTTTGAACTTATATTTTTTATTGTATTGTATCTTCAAAACGTTTCATCTGCTGTAACAACCTTGTTAAATAAATAAATAAATTAATTCCCTTTATTCATCCCAGGAAGAAATTTGTCTTTAGGATCTATTCCGAGGGTAGATCAGAATAACCCAGGCGTCAGCGCAGTGCAGAGCCGCAAAAATGGGATCAAGGTCTGGATATAAAAATCCAGTGCTTCCACCGGGATTTGAACCTGCGACCCCTCAACCTAAAGGCGAGTGACTTAGGCTCCCCGATGCTGTTATATTATGTAACAAGTCTTTATTTAGAAAGAGTACAGTTATTATTAACATCTGCCTTTGTGGCAATTTTGGCGTGCAACCAGTCTTCACCTTGGTCGATCGGCACTAGTCACAAAGACACAAGATTGATAGAAAAGAATATAGCGACAGCGGCTGAGTGGTTAGGCTGAGATCGCAAGTTCCCCAGTTCGAATCCAGGCAGTTGAGTCCTTAGGAAATATTCTTGACCTATTTTTCCTCCCTTTACTCGGGTTGTAAATGAGTACCCAGCAACAGGCAGAGAAGACAGACTGCTTTACTGTATCCTAGCCATGGGAGATCAGGATGACGACTTTGAACGACACAGTCTGCTGGGAGATAATTGGACAAGATCATTAGATGGGTTTTCCCACCAACTTGATCTTGCGAATCGGAAAGTACCGAAAATAAATCATGAGATTCCTTATTCACCATTGGAAAGTTGTTTGTTGTAGTACTTTTTACTCACTATAGAGCGACCTCAGGGAAATGGAAAACCCAAGCAAACGGTTTTGCCCTATTGGTGTAAAGTATGGGAACTTGATGGGGATATGTCCTCTAAAGGGAAAGTCCGTCCGAGTCGGTGCTTATCCCAGTTTCTGTAGCATGAAGCAGACAGTGACACTACGTCACCCTTCTGGATAGGACGCTGGTCTTTTGCAGATTACTTCCCCAGCTGCAAGCTGGCACCCATTTTCACACCCTAGTCGAGTGAGGCCATTGGAGTAGCGTTTCTTGCCCAAGAAAAACAAAGAAGTGAGTGGAATAGGATTTAAACCCACGACCTTCGCCATGAGAGTCTGCTGTCCTAACCACCCAGCCAATTCGCCTCCATGTGGGCTATAAACACTAAACCCATCTTTATTCTTCTCAATATAAAGGAGACTCTGCCCGCAGCGCCCTTCAACCACCATCTCTTCTTCTTTACAAACCACCGTCTCTTCTTCTTTACAAACCACCTCTTCTTCTTTACAAACCACCTTCTCTTCTTCTTTACAAACCACCTTCTCTTCTTATTTACAAACCACCTTCTCTTCTTCTTTTCAAACCACCTTGTCTTCTTCTTTACAACAGCGAGTAAATGCAAAACAAAAGACAAAGTAATACCTCTTGCTTTATAAATAGACTTCTTTCTCTTTAATTTAAATTTAGTCATCATCATCATCATCATCATACAAAATGCATAGTCAATGTGTATTTCTAGTCATCGAGGAACTAACGCCCCAAATCCTGATCATCAACATGAAAAAATCACTGAAATAAAACAGGGGAGTTCAGTGCTTTTCTGTTAAATAATGACAACAACAAAATATTTATATATTGTGTCAATTTTTTTACTTGTTCCAAAACCTGTGATCCTGAGACATATACAGGGAGTCCCGATTTTAAAAATCATCAACATAATAAAGACTGACATGCGTAGAATAATGGAAGGTGGTTCTTCAGATTGTGACATTCATTGCGTTTGCTTTGAGTTTGAGCCAAAAACAAAATTTCATTGTCTCATCACGATACCTACTTTAAAAAAGTAAAGTCCTTTAAGAGCCTCGAGGCCCACTGAGCAAGGAGCTTATCCCAGATTCAGAAGCGGGAAGCAGACAGTGACAATACGTCACCCTTCTGGATAGAATGCTTGCTGATCGCAGATTACTTCGCCAGCTCCAAGCTGGTACCCATTTTTACGCCTGGGTGGAGTGAGGCAATTCTTGTCCAAGAAAAACGAGGTGACTGGGATAGGATTCGAACCCACAACCTTTGCCATGAGTCTGTTGTCCTAACCACTTGTTTAAATCATAGAGATCATTTTCAGACATCCTGTGTTACTGTCAGAGGCTTCATGCTCAAAACACATAGATACATATCAAGCAAAATCTAGATTTTACTGCGGGTGTCCGCAACAAGGCGGCCATGTCTGCTCAGGCCAATTCAACAGGAGAGATCATTTAGTGCTTGCCATTAAGCAAACACAAGGACCAATGTATAATCTAATCCCGTAATGTTTTCTGTATTTATAATTCTACTAGTTCAAACATTTAGATTTTAAAAAGATTTTATGTTTTATCTTTCCCTCTTTCAAAAAAATAATTTCAACTTTTTAAATAAATTGTACTGAGTGGGAGAATGCCAGGTTTGTGCCCTGCACTCTCCTTTGTGCTTTTCAATTATTTGATTTGGGAATAAAACGATACAAATCAAATTTGTATCAAAATGAAACACCATTATATCGTCAGTTTCTGGCTAACCATGCAACCGCTAATGTGTTCAAAATGAATTTTTTGGCTCAAAATAATATACAGCTGCTATACATCCTATATAAAAATCTGACAAAAATAAATAAAATTTATATCTAAGAGGTCTAAATCATTGTGTGTTCTATTTGAGCATGACGTGTTATTTAAACAAAATATAACTGTTTTTTCACTATGTGTAAATTGTAAATGTAAAGTTAACCTCAAGACACTAACTCGCTTAGCGCTGGACACTGACAATAATATGTATTTGTGTTTTTGTGTCACGAAATCTGATCATAAATCATGCTAACAATAACGAAATGGAATATGACATATGTAAATCAGGATATTACGAATATGAAACGGGCAAAAATAGTTTTTTATTTAAAGCTTGTTTGTTATCTGTTCCCTTTAGAACCATAATTAAACAGGGTGGGGACCAGCTAAGCCCAGGTTAAGAGCAAATCTGTGCCCCACTCGTACACATGGCCTGATACAGAGCTGGACAATTTATGGATCAAGATTTTTAAGCAGCAGGGGATCAGCCCACTGTACCAATAAACCTTGTTTGGTACAAGAAGCAATGCATTGTTCAATATTACTCATATCTGGACCAGACAACATGATTTAAAGCAATTCAGCAAAGGCTTGTTTGGCATGATGTGATTTGACCTCATTATATTGTACTGTGCAGTGTTTTGCCGTTCGACGGTATCTATGTCGTGTATATGTTTCACTTACAAAGCCCTATATATATTACTTCTTTTGTTTTCAATTCCATGCATTGAGTTGCTAAACCCGGTAAAACACCTTGAGGAATTTTTTTTTGCGAATTTTATAATTTGACAAAACCATCATGCTGCATTATAAGGCCAACAACCTATCGTCAATCTATTCTCCCCCATTTTTTTCAATCTTGCAGCCTCGACTTTTTGACTTTGTGCAACTGTTGGAGGTGAGTCAGAGATGAGACAAAAGATCACAACCTTCTTCTTCTTCTTCTTCTCATTCACTTTCGATGTCTACTTTAAATGGCAATTCCTGTCATGGCCACGAATGCTGTCGTCTGCAAGAGTTGGTCTTTTTTGCCCCATAGCTTCTCCAGCGAGGGGGGCCTCACAATCTAAAATAGCTAGCTAGCAATCAAGAGCAAACAAACAGACCATCAACACATGTTCACGATTGTAGACCCAAGATTGTAATGTTTCTCTTCACACATTCCTGTTTTCATCTGTGGTCATGAAGTTTTCTTCTATTAAAGCTACCAAAACTTAAAAAAAACCTTAGTAGATAATGTTATTCACAGTAGATGCGTAGTTAGGCATGCATCATCTATCATGATGTCGTACATACCTGCATGAAATGGAAACGGAAAACTCTGCACGAAGTCACAGAGAACTGCTCGCTATAACAATGCAGAGAAAGTAGACTTTATAGAAACGAAACAGGCTTTAATGTTATAGTAAAAAATAACTTTAAAAGTACATAGTATAAAACAATAGTTTTGTGCGGTTAAAACTGTTCTTCTTATTATTATTATTATTATTGTAATTATTATTATTATTATTATTATTATTATTATCATTATTATTATATTATTATTACAACTATTATTATTATTATCATCAATAATATCATTATTATTATCATTATCATTATTATCATTATAACTTTGATTGTAAGTGCTTGCAACATTGTGGTCACATAAAAACACCAGAGACAACAGAGGATCAAACCTACCACATTTCAGTTGCAAGCATAAAATCACATGACCATCAAACACATCAGTCGCTAAAACAATTCACATTGCGACATATAATTCCATTGTCTATTAGTGACAGAGATCACAACGTCTACATCATAGTAACTCATTTATTCACATTTTTAAAATGATAATAGTAATGTAGATTAGTATTTTAAGCATACTGTTATTATCATAATTATGCAGTCATTAAACAGCATAACGTAATTAAATAGACATTTGCTAGAGATGAAACAAGTCGAGGAAAAAATATCAATTCCTTTATAGAATAAATTAATAAACGATGAAATAAATAAATTAGAAAGTAATAAATAAATGGAGAAATAAATATAGGATACGTTAGATAAATGAAAAACAAGCAAATATTTATAATTTTTCTTGGATATATTTTTATAGTTTATGAGAAGAAAAAAAATTGACAAAATAATCTCTCTCGCTCCCTCCGGAGCTATACTATGAAAATAGATCCGCTTTTCAGTAAGTTTGAATTAGAGTGCTTGCAATAATGTCAATAATTGATATATGAATAATAAGAACGTTAAAAAGTTATCCACAAAACTTTTAGAGTACAAAAAAGAAATCATAGATTGCTGTGAAATCAAAACTGAACACAATTTTTTAACTTTAAAGCATAACCTATGTCAGTCCGGTAACAAATTAAAAGATAAACAAAAATTGCACTGAAAATCAACAAATTGTATTTAAGGACATAAAAAATTGCAAAAAAATAGATGCAAAACAACTTCAACCATACCGTACTCACACATCATACAACATCAAGAAATTAAAAACAACTAATTATTTTATTTTAAAAATAAAAATTTTGATTAGTTATATTATGATTGTCAGACTAGGCAAGTCTATTGACCGAAGACTAACTATATATTGATCCTATGCTGAAGACGTACGTAGATATCTTAGCTTCTTTCCAGTAACAAAATTTTTGGAAATTCCCAACACCTTTCATTGTATTGATTGTTCTAAACAGACAAAAATCACATGGGCGAAATTGTGCACTAGATTGCACCAAAGTAATGCCAATTTAACATTAGCTAATGAGAAAAGAAACTCAATGGGTCCATAGTATAGAATGTTGTCTATTGTTTTTGTCTTTTGTTTTTAATCGAAAATTTTGATTTTTTTCTTCATGTGTCAAGTCAAAAATGTAGCAACAAATTTTGGTTAAGTATTCAAAGTATCGCAAACATTGCAAATAAATGCAAATACGTGATCGGACTAATTGTTGCGTCTGCCCTTATATAAACGCACATTGTAACTTACAACAACAAAAAACAACAACAAAAAACAACGAAAAAAAACAAAAAAAATTAAATCTCATAACTTTTTCTTTCCCTAGCCATAATTCTGCATGAATGCAATGAATTTAACAATAGTATAAATGCCAAAAATTATAAAGGCACATCCATTCAAGCGATGCACACTTTTTAGACGTGTTCACCAACAGCGCTCATTGGTACAACAGTATTGACTTCTTTGCATGCCCTATTTGACAGGCCCCTCCCACCCCCCACTCTGGATTTACATGCGCCTATCACAACAACTAGTCGATCAGACTATGGCACACGCACACAATACTGGCCTCATGACGACACTAGGGGGGTTAAAATCTTGGCTGCAAGCTGTGTGACTGTGATGACTTAGATACTCAGTGATTGACGAGTCACTTTGGAGTAACAGACATAATAAATGCAGATACAGATTCAGACCCCTATATGGCCGTCAAATATAATAACAATATACATCATCAATTTTATTATAGAATTTCTGTTATTTTCAATTTTTTATTTTTTTTACATTCAACTTCAAGTTTTAAAATATGAATATAAAAATGCAGACATGCATACACAAAGACACATACAGCATGTATGATACAATGCCTGAGGGTGTGATTAAAATACAGTCCCGGATGTAAAACTCAACAATGCATAGGTTGATTTTCATCACAAGCCATGATTTTGCTTGGTTGTGACCCTTATGATACAAAAGTAAAAAAATATTTAAATGATCGTATTAGATACTCGATTATATTCAGATGAGTTGATTTTTAAAAACATGTTTCCCGCTAAACCAAACTTCGGCACCCTGGGTTATACTATAAAACTGAAATGTTTACCATTTTTGGTAGATTGCTTGTTAACTCGTACACAATACATCATCCGTACCAATTATTTGATAAAATTAAAATCTCACAATTACAATTTCTTATTGAACTTTGCATAGTATGAAAATCTCATATTCTTAACATAATATCAAAACAGAAGGCAAGTTGCGTCGATTGAGATATATCTCAACTCCATTCATAATACAAATACAATAATCAAAATAAGAGTTAATAAATAATAAATGGCATTTATATAGCGCTTATCCACGATCTTCACCATGCTCTAAGCGCTTTACAGTAGCACATTTACCCCGGGTAAGCAGCGAAACACTCAACACGTAATACACCACACGCTACTTGTTTGGCGCGAATACAATTTTTGGACAAGGACAAACACTGCTTACAACCGAGGGGTCCGTCTCCGATAGGACGAGGCAGGACAAAGTGTCTTACCTAACGACACAACCGCGGTAGCCAATACATTCACAGCTCACAGTCTCAACATTTCCATTCTACGATTTCAAACTCAAAGACTTCAGTATTCCGCGTTCTGACAACGTCAGACACAATGCGTGACCCAGATAATATAATCTACTCCACTTCATCGCGAATCGCAGGGAGGCGGGGAAAAAAGTTGCAATAAAGAGGGGGAAATAAAATTGTAACAGTAATATGTTATAACGCATTGATTGATATTGAGGCACTGTGACCAAGAGGTAAAGGCATGGCACCTTATCCACGCAGCTTGTGTGGTTTTTTTTGTTTAGGCTTTTTTTGTTTAGGCTTTTTTTGTTTTGTTTGTTTTGATTTTCAGATCCTAGAAACTTTACCAGTAAACTTTTTCTTTGTCAAGTCAGGCATTTGATTCTTGGGTATTTTTCTAATATTTAAATTTTTTAATCTAAAAATTCATTTTTTAAAAAGACATATGGAATTAATTCTGTTTTGAGTGTAGTATGTGAAGTTGCTGTCAAGCAGAAATTTCAATCAATCACATTGTAAATAAAGTGGAGTAGACTGTACCTACATGTTGGAAATCTGTACTCTTTTCACCAGGATTAATTAAAGGTTTGTCGACTTCATATCATATCATATGTTTAACAATCCACCAATCGCTGCATAAAAATTATTGTGGCCTCTCATTCAGTCAGTGCAAGTAATGAATGCATGACAATTTGATCAAAATCAAAGCAATTTGATCAAAATTATTAAAGGCTAATATCTTACAAAAATATTAAAACACATATTTCTCTCATATCCAGCCCCATTTAGAAGTATATCGCAGATCAGTGCCCTATTCTATGCTGAACATAGAGCTGGTGGCTCACTGGATTATGAATCTAAGACCCGTCACCTTTATTAAAAAGCTAAATTAGTAAATATGACACAGCGTATAATCATTCATAGCTTACATCAATAAAAATCTAAATTAGTAAATATGACACAGCATATAATCATGCATACCTTACGCCATTGAAAATCTACATTAGTGGGTAATAAATAGCATAATAAATATCATCATTCACAGTTCATGAGTCACATGAATGCATAAATATAAATAAGAGATTTTATCATCAAATATCAATGTTAAAACTGGACACAACGACAATCACTAACAGTCATTACCATTCTCAAATCTAAATGTAAATATTGCATGCTTGGAATGTCATAACTTTTCCTGTTAAAATGCCGGTTCACAGTTGCTATCAATACATAGAAGGTATGAAAAAACAAGCGAAAATGGTATAGCTTCAAATTATAGACATGTAACAGAACAAAGAGCGTTTCGGGTCTACCCTTCGTCAGCCAACAAACGTACTACAAAAAACACAAAACACAAATGTACGTCTATCAATACATATCATAAGTAAATCATTTTTCAAACCACGGTTAATATTCAATCAAGTCTGAACAAGACAGACTACATAATATGTCTTTGGAGAAACAAATGGACAGCTGCAAGGCAAAAATTTAACAAAAAAGCTACGCCCAATATTTTCAAAGCACTCTCCAACCCATGGTCAAATGGAGTTGACATTAATACTTGTATAGTAGCAGCAGCAGCAGCGTAAATGCGATGTGAGAACGTAGAGTTGTATCTGTGTCATAACCACGTCTCGTTTTGCCCCCGAAACTCTTCATACATTATTTCACGGAGTAACATAGGAAATGTGGTAATCAAATAAAATATAATAAATAGTCTATACAAATTTAAAGCTCTATCTGGCCAATGCTATTCCAAATTTTTTCCTTTCTTTCTAAATAACCTGGGGTACTTTTCGGTAATTAACAGACCATACGTTAACTGTTAGCCCATTTTGGCACAATTTTATACTTTTAAAAAATTACATGAATAATACAATGAATCATTCAATATTGAAAGTATAACTCACTGCAATAAGGTTGTGCAAAAATGTTCTAACAGTTAACGTATGGTCTGTTAATACGGCCCCAGGTTCAACTGTTATGCATCAAGCTCCTCATGGGTTTTTTTCTTCTGGCCAATATTACAAAAATCAAATTAGTTTGTATTATTTAAAGTTAACAATTTGCATTAAAGCTCCAATCTTCCTTTTAAAGCTATATGTCCATGTTTTGTCCAACTTCTATAACTATAAGTCAATGAACCCTTTTGTATCCACGCAACCCTTTGAAAGCTGCGCTTGAAATCGCTATGAAACATCATGAACTATCTGTGAGCTCACCCACTTTATAATTTAAAAATCTCTACCAGCCCAATGAAATATATTAAAATAATTAAAGAATGTAAAACTTCAACCAAAACAGTATCAAAAACCAAGACATGAAGAGAAATCTAAAAAGCAAAAAAAAAAGATTTTCACCCAAAATATGGGAATTGTCTCAAAATCTGAAGATTTCCCAACTTTCCTGGAATTATTGAAATGTCTGAATCGTTCACACAAGCAGAAAATGACCAGATCGTAAGTTTATAAGTCGTCCATTTTAAATATCTAATTATTGAAGCTATCTTTACCTATTCCCTACAGATAAAAAAAAACAAAAACAACTTTGCATACATAACATACCTTCTCTAATCCTTCAAATTGACAAATTACAGAACAAAAACCAGTAAAAAGTTACACCAATATAAATATCACACACATACATACACATACACACAATATCACGAGGTGTATTTCTTCTGCCTCCTCTTCAAGCAAGACGACGGCCATAGGACGCTGAATATAAAAACGGTGGCACAGAAGATGTAAATGTTGATGACGGTGCTCTCTTGTGGAAGGAAACACTGCTTGGTGGTGAAATTGGAATGGTTGATTCGAGCCTGGAATGACGCCAACGAAAAAGTTTGATTCTTACTGACAAAATTATGACAGTTTACAGTTCGCAAACAATTAAGATGAGATAAAATTAAATGAAAAAAAAGTAAAAATGATATTTAACTTAATAAGTGTCAGATAGTTGTGAAAAGTTTGCAAACATGATCTACATAGGTTATAATACCCTCACAAAATAGACGCCTATGTATTCATATACAACAAAAAATTTAAAAAAATACTGAGACATCTTGTACACGTTTTCAAAAGAAGGAAGAAAGGAAGGTTGTGAGGAAGAATAAAGGTTTGGAGGGAAGGATAGAAAGTTGGAAGGAAGGAAGGAAGGAAGGAAGCAAAGGAGGAGGGAAGAAATGATGACTAGAAGGAAGGATGTAAGGAAGGAAAGAAAGAAGTTTGAAAGGGACGACGGAAGGTTGACAGGGAGAACGGAAGGTTGGAAGGAAGGATGGAAAGAAGGAAGGAGTGATAATTGGAAGGAAAGAAAGAAGGTCGAAAGGAAGGATAGAAGGAACAAAGAAAAGTTGGAACAGTGGAAGGAAGAAAGGACAAAACAAAACAAAACCTAATAATATAACAAAAGCCAAAAACATAACAAAAGCCAATAACGTAGCAAAAGTGTTTTACCATGAGCAATGTGGGATTGTTGCGGTTCCTCCAACTGAAGGAAGACACGCTCCACTCGGGCACGTCGTTGGGATGGAGGTAGTGGCAGCCGTGGTGGGTGTGGGCACTAATGACGAGCCGGGGCTTGACCTTGGAAAACAGCTGTGAATAAAAAATATAATAGTCGTTACCTCATGAATTTGTTTTAAATCTCAAAATAGATTGCCATTGCTTCAAGCCTCTTTACTTTCTTATATCGTGAAATTTAGATTTTGATCACTCCGCAAAAATATTTCAATCAATATAATGGATGGTGTAAATCTTTCTTTCTTTTTTTTCCCCCTTCCGTTCACTATACCGGCCGTCCCTATGCTTTGACAAACTCACATTATCTGACGATCTTTGATCCAAGCAATCGTGTCCAACTTTAAACCTGATTGATTTCTCTGATGTGGGTGCTGAGTCCTCCAAATTACATTGAGCATCAGATTCACGATACATGGGGAAATGCTGTAAGAGAAGGAAATAACACATTTTTTGTAAACTTTTTAAAGTTTTATAATACAAAATTCAATTATTTTTTTTAAAAACATGAGTAAAATTGGCTTTATTCTGTTCACAAGGGCATTTTGTTTTTAGGTATTTTTTTGGGGGGGGAGGAGGAAGAGTGAAAAAGAGTGAAATAACATAAGCAGTGCAATTGAGAAGATCCAATTATAGATTTACATTAGATTAAAACAACATATTGAATATATCCTATATCCATTTTGTGGTACTAAATTAAAAGTGTCCTTTTCTTTACTTTTTTTTTTTTAAAATCTAAAAAACAATCAACGACTGAACAGTCTGTTTTATGGAATGGTATGTGAAAGTAATAACGCAGTGGGCTCAACACCCGCTCGTCTTTAATTCCTGATGCAGAGTCTTCTAGCCATGTGTTAGGTGATGAGTGGTGAAGTCCTCATTGACATTTGGATTTACTTCTATTTGTTATGTGCACCCTTCAGAGCTTGACATACCATTCCATAAATTAGACTGTTCCGTTGTTGATTGTTTTTTAGATTTGAAAAAGAAAAAAAAAAAGAAAAGAAAAGGATACTTTTGATTTAGTACCACAAAATTGATTTAGGATATATTCAATATGTTGTTTTAATCTAATGTAAATCTATAATTGGATCTCCTGCTTCTTGCGGTATGAATGGGACTCAATAAACAACAAGATGTGAAAGTAATTTGAAATTTTTAGTTATCATTTACCTGTAGCAGTATTGGTTCCACATAGTCCACACCATCATATTTGTGGCAAAAATTGGGTTTTTCTGCACTCTGTGAAAAACAACAACAAAAAATGTTCAAATTTTGACGATCAAGATGATATTGATATGGCTGCAATGCTTTCTTTACTCGATAAAAATAGAATTTTGCCCTTGTATAATGCCACTCTGAAACAATTAAATGAAGGTTTTGTCTCTGCACGTGTGCGGTGGCAAGGTCTTAGTGTATTCAATGCATTTGTGGTTGTTGTTTCAATATGACTGATAATAAATGGGGCAAACCGTTGTTTTAAAACTCACAATTATAAGATGAGAACAGGATATATCAGATAAATCAATTGAATCAGAATTTTAGATTAAAACAAAATAAAATAAATAAGGATAATGATAAGCATTAATATAACGATTAGCCACTACCATCACCAGGCTCTAAGCGCTTTACAGTAGCACATTTTACCCCAGGAAATCTACGGAATGAGGGCTGCCAGAAGCTAAAAATCCAAATAGAAGGTAAGAGAAAACAAGGGAAAGTGGTATAACTTCAAAGTTAAAACAGGTAACAGAACAAAGAATGTTTCGGGTTCCCCCTTCCTCAGCCAACAACACACATTAGAAAAAACACAAAACACAAAAGTGCGAAAGCTAAAAAATTGTGTTTTGTGTATTTTGTAGTGTGTTTGTTGGCTGAGGAAGGGGAAACCCAAAACGTTCTTTATTCTGTTACCTGTTTTAACTTTGAAGCTATACCATTTTCCCTTGGTTTTTTTTTACCCCAGGAAAACAACGGAACACTCAACACTTAATACACAAAACGCTGCCCAATAGGTGCAAATACAATTTTTGGACAACAAGGATGACGCTGCCGACAACTAAGAGGATCCCAAGAGCACACATTCGTAATCATCACTAAACTCTATATATGTCACAATGCCACAAAAAGCAATCAAAATAAAAGTAGAACCTTACAGCTGTACACCTTCTGTGCTTGCGTAGTTGTTTGGCAATAGTATTCAACTCTTTCTCCGCCTCCTTGCAAATGCTGCAGCCATCCCCTTCCATGGCCATAGAATTCACCAGGACAAACGGGTTGTTTCTAATCTTGATCAACCTCACAGATGGGGAGTTGAACGCGCGCTCAAACCGTTCGTGTTTGTGCTTTGACATCCTGTATAAAGATAGAGATAAAAAGAATTCATAGTCCCTTATTCCTCCCCTACATATTATACAGGCTCACAGACTTAACATCACTTAACCCTTAACAGGCTGTGTCATTCATACTATCACAGATTACTTGCCCAGCTGTAAGCTGATACCCAGGCAATTGGAGTAACGTTAATGTCTATTGCCTAACAAAACACAAGAGGTGACTTGGATAGGATTCGAAACCAACGACCTTCGCCATGAGAGTGTGTTGTCCTAATTTCACAGCCATCATACCTCCCATATCATATATAAATGATGTCTCTAATAAATGATGATGATGATAATAAGGAAGACTAACAAAGACTGAGAACAAAATTAAGTTGATTTTCTACAACGTTGTGTAGTTTAATTACATCTACTAAATTAGCACAGGTGGTACAGATTAGAGGCCTTTTCAAATTGCAAACAAAAAAAAGTTTTAAAACGTCAGCGGTAACAGATATCATATAATAACATACATGTAGTGAAATCCTTCGTCATGATTTCCAGAAACCACATGAAGCTCAGTTCCAAACGGCACTTGAAACATCGATCGAAACCGACTGACGTGATGGTCAAACTCCTCGTCAGAACACCATTTGCCCTCGTCCATTAAATCACCTAGGGGTGGGAAGGGGAGACGTGTAAGACAGAGCAAGCACAGATGACATACAGCTAAATCATTGTGTTGCTCAAAGGTGATTTCAGCATTGTTTTGTTTTTTTCTTTGGGCAAGAAAATAAACACCTAGTGCAGCGCTGCACTGTGTCTGGTGCTTGTGTTATATATTTATTTTTCTCTTAATATATATTTTTTTTAATTCTTTTTTTATCGAGTCCCCTTCATACCGGAAGAAGCAGTGTAGGGGCCAGCCATATGTCAAGCCCTGAAGGGTGCACATAACAAATGGGAGTAAATCCAAATGTCAATGAGGACTTACATCACTCATCACCAAACACATGGCTAGAAAGACTCTGCATCAGGAATTAAAGACGAGCAGGTGATGAACCCACTGCGTCCCTAAGTATATCTTAAAGACATAGTGCCCTTGTGGACAAAATAAAGTCACGGTCATTGAGAATGTCACAATCTCAAACCCAAGGTGCCACTCCTGAGATGTGAGAATTTTATCTTTAAAAATCCATTATAAAGCAATAAAATTAAATGAAAACATTCTGACTATTTGGTACTCAGCTATCACAAATTTCAATTCTTTTATAAAGATAATGCACATAATGAGTCATGATTTGTTAAGAAATTAGTTATAATTTGTTAAGAAATTAGCTAATACTTTATTACTAAATATAAAAAGTAACTTAACTCACTTAAGCAATATATTTACAAAACAAAAACATGACTTAAGATTGTTGAGTGCTGTATGAGCGAGTGATTTGTACTAACCCAAAACAAAGACTACATCCGGCTTGTGCATCAACATGCTAGTCTGAAATGACTGCTTCATTTGCCACTCCCTGCAAGGAAAACATTTTCACTTGGTAAGACATTTGCTGAATGACAAAAACATTGTATTCCATACAACACAGAAGGCAAGATACACAGAAAGAAAAACAAAAAATCAGTAGAAGAAGGTAAACATAATATCTAAAATAGAAGTCCAGTAGAGAGGAACCTCAGGATCTTAGGCTGGAAAACTATGCAAAGTAAATCTAAGTAAATAATTTGAGGACAGGTCTTGAGTGACTCCACTGCCCAATCTCAGCCAGAGATCTCTACTTTTTCAGGCAAGGTACAAATGGTACATGAAATGGAATTGATATCAATATTACGGTGGCAATGGTGGTGACGATGATGATTATGATGATGTTGATGATGGTGGTGATGTTGTTGATGATAATGATGATGGTGATGATGATGACTGAATCCCATAACCCTTACTGGGGCATCACCATAGAAGCATATTTGTCTTCCTATGGTGTGTCTTGGGAAAATCTAAGCCTGGCTCTGCCCGTTCTTCTCCATGCAAAAGTGAAGGGAAGAATTTCCATCCTTTAATTTTGCCGCGAGGGTGCCCAGAAATGATCCCACTCTTCGCTATTTTGGAAATGCCACGGGTTCTGTTATGTGACTAATATACCCACAGGACCGTTTGTTATCTCCCTATCCGAGAAGACACACATCCTGGCTCTGATGTCTGTACTGTAGAGCCAGGTGACATACATTTTTGTTATTTGAGCCCGTTTTGCAATATCCAAGGGAAGCACATGGCAAAATGATGAAGATTGTAAGTTTCTTTTCAGGGAATATTACCAACCATTCTACTAGGTAAACAACTTCATTGGGGAATTTTTAAAAAGAAACACTTGAAGTGTATCTTGGAAGGGTATAGTTGTAGAAAAATGTGATAAGGAGAAAATAATGGACGAAAAATTTTATAAGGTCATGCATGTGTGCACAAGTGTACAAGTGTGTGTGTGTGTGTGAGAGAGAGAGAGAGAGAGAGAGAGAGAGATAGAGAGAGAGAGAGAGAGAGAGAGAGAGAGAGAGAGAGAGAGAGAG
>JARFNW010135320.1:0-30958 GCA_031763155.1 Dirona albolineata | reverse complement strand
ATCAATGGCGAGAGTTCGTCCGCACTTAACCTTACACCGAAAGGTAGAAAGGAAATGATAAAGAAAGAAAGAAAGAATTGTTCTTACTTTTTTATATAACATGTAATATGTGCTTTTATATTGATGTATGTGCGCCCAGAGCTAGTATCATGTGATGGGATTGGGCGCAATATAAATAAATTTCATTATTATTATTATTATAAATATGAATAAATGTCATTATTACATGCAAATGTAAATAGTGAATTTATATAGCGCTCAATTTCCACCCTGGAGTGCTCCGCGGGGCTCTACAATGTACGACAATTATAATATACAATATAAAACAAAGCAAACGTTATAAGATTAAGAATAAAAAACAATTCAAAACAAAGTACAATTGAGGGCGAAAAATACAATAAACTGATATAATCAGTAAAAGTTTCAAAAACATTGGCGAAGAAAGTCAGTTTTTAAATTTATTTTAAAACTACCGAAGTTTTCACTCGATCTAGTAGTAAAACTAATTTCGTTCCGTTAAGACGATAGCTGATGTAATAAAAGAAGTGTTGTTAAAATTAGAATTATAGCGCTCAACACACATGAACAGGGCATCTGATGATCATGAGGGTATTAGGAATTACCCTTCGGTCGTTATGGTGGGCCGTGGTGTCGCTGCATCACCCCCTGATTGGTAGCTATGTCATTGTGTAAAGGGCCTATTATTAGCAACGGGACCTCACCAGATAAAAAGAATGAAATAATATATAATGGTATAGCTTCAGTATAGAACAACTAACAAAAAAAATATATTAAAAAAATGAACGTTTCGGGTCTACCCCCAGAATAGCTGTTATAGTGTTTACTATGTGGGTCTACCTAACACGGGTACCATTTCAGTTGACGGTCTACTGGTCTACCATCAAAGACCATACACTAGAGCGGCACCAATCAGTTTCCTTCCTATTCCAGGAGGAGCAATGAATGACTCTTGACTGATGGCACATTGATGCGGGAGTAGTCATCTGAGCAACGTTGAATCTATTGCAAGTAAAAGTGACTTGAAACGCAATACATGACCTACATTTTCCGATGGAAGTGCACAGATAGAATTTAAAAAAAAAGATATATAAGGAGGAATTTGTAATGATGATGATGATGATGATGATGATGATGATGATGATGATGATGATGACAGGGGCCGTATTCTTGTCTTTACGTTAACTGATAAGACACTTGTGCACGCAGTGAATCACTCTAACTACGTCATGATTTGAGTAGAATTCAATGTTGAAGGATGTCAACTAGGATTGTCCCAAAATTCAGTAACAAAAGTTAACGTAGAGAATGTGAAGCACTGGATATATGGTGCAACTTTTAGACTTACAACAAACCATCATTACCAATGTACAGGACATTTGTACCGAATGGCGTAGATAAAATTTCTGTTGGTGCAAAGATCTCTGGTGCAAGTGAAGACGTCTCCGAATGGAAAGATGGGAAGTTTGCTCGCCGTTGTGTTCGACCTGTCTGCAAGACATGCCCATACCTCTGTCATGATAATTCCATCCAATTTCCAGTAAGGGTATGGGCTGTTCGTAATGCCTTCACTTTCACCGAAATGAATCTTATATTGATAATGACGACGACAGGCCTGTCTCAAAAGACTTCAATGGCAACGACCACCGGTCCCTCCATGACATCCAGCATTGCCACGGAGGCAAGGGCCAGAGACAATTCAAAGAGGCGCAGCTGATCGCCCAACTCGGCACTCTGACCCCGGCGGTATAAACACCCGCCTTGATCTGATCTGATTTGATGCTGTCGTTTAGGCTCTTGTACTTGTCATACTAAGCATTTTCCCATTGTGTGTATTACTGTTGTTTGTGTATTTTATGCAATCATTATGATTATAACTATTATCATCATTAGTTAGATATCCGCCCTCCTATAAATTGACGTTTGGAGTGGGACTGCACACCGACTATTATTGTAATAAGCATGTGCGCCATTTTTTTCGAGGGGGGGACCTAGAGACGAACTTCTCCCCTCTTTTCATTGTTCATTTTCTTCGTATGTTGTATATTTATAAAGGGGGAAACCAGAAACGCATACTCCTGTTGTCATTCATAGAAGCCTGCTTTATATTATAATAATACCTATATATACATACCAATTTTTTACCTTCAAGGGAAAAGAAACATTTCACAACCGGAAGTAAATAGTTGTACTATTTTGGTTTCTTCATCCCTTTGACCCACAAAACGTAGCTGGGCGAACTTACCACATCGATATTCTTCATCAAGGCTCGACTACATGACATAGGACCTGTTTGCTTGTAATGATCAATAATCGATATTGATATAAAATTGAATTATTACTTTTGAAGGCTTGCTTGCGTCAGTGTCAGGTGTAAATCATGAGAAGAAAGGTTTATTATATCTACGCAATTTTGTAATGCTTCTGACAAAGAAGACACCGAACTGGGCAAATTATCTAGTTGCCTTCCTTTCATCTTCATATTCGGCAAATATCAACTTTCATGCTTGTTATGATCGGTAAATCCATATTTCAACGATATTTGAGCAGTAAACGATTAATACAATTACCTTTTAGGAATTTCTAATTAACAATGTTCCTCAATTTGAACGCCAATGTTTAAATAAAATATTTTAAAAATTCCTTTTACTCGGATCAGTTATTGCATCTGGCTGCCGTTATCATTCGATGAGCAATGGGACAAGCCGACTCATGTTCTTCTTCCTCAATTTTCATACACATTTTATCTATATTTAATGTAGACCATTTTTCACAGAAGGCAAAAAAGGAGGATGTTTTTGTTTTTGTTTGCTTTACAGTCGAGTTTGTCATAGTTTCCGTGTTTTCGTGTTGTTGCCCCCCCCCCCCCTAACTATAACAGAATTAATCGACTAGTAATCCAATTCTCGATATTTACATTGTAGCATTACACATTATTGTTGTAATCGGTATAACCTCACCCAGCTCTGAAATTGCTCTTAATAAGCTAGTCTCTGTGGACGGAATTTAAGTTGTTCAATCCTTTGCGATCCTCTTCTTATATATTTTCTAGGAAGCAGATTTGTTAATAATTTGTGTGATGTCCGAATTTAATTACAATAAATTTGGTGAGTATTATATTATGGGAATTATTAGAATGTTGAGAGTGAAATCAAAAGTCGAGTTGTAGCCATAGGTCTGATTGAAAAATGGCGACTCCCTTCTGACTCTTGGTTTCTTGGTCTTTTTCGGGTTGTTCCACCACATTCGGATGTTACATCATTTTATATCAAAATAGATTATGTTCAATGATGGTTTTGTTTTAAACTTTTTTATTATAAGGATCATATCATCTATTCAAATTGATGAATAAGTGATGTTTACATCATCGAGTTAGTCAAAATAAGAACCATGCATAACAAAAAAATAAAAATAAATTTGTAGGACAATGACAACTTTCGTAATCGTAACTCTAACATCTGCTGTCACTGGTCACCAATTTCAATTACTTTTTATATTATTTATGATCTTCTACTCAACTCAATGCTAGCAAACAACATACTACTGCCATGGTATTAACCGAGTCTGTAGAAGTAGAGAGTACCTAAGTCAAGAAGAAGGGATTGAGGAGAAGGGTGCTCAGCTGTTTTGTCTTTCTTCATTCTCTTCTCTCTCACTCACAGTCACAGTACTCACACTGAGTCACACTCCTCCCTCCTTCCCTAGTCCAAGTCCAAGATGAAGAAGAAAGGTCTCTTAGTCTTAGCTCTATAATAAAGCACATCGCGTCCAATTTTGGTTGGAATCATAATCATGATGATCATCGTGACCAAGGCCAAGGACACATTCGACTCGTACACCTTCTTAGTCTTAGCCTTCTTAGCCTTTTTTTTTTACTATTTAAAGTTAAAGTACCTATCTCAAGTTGAGTTTTCTCAAGTTGAGTTTTCACAACGCGTTCATTTCACTCTTCCGCGTGCACCCCATTTTTTATTCATATTCATCATTGTATGATCGCAAGTCAAGTGTTTTGGCGCCTGGTCCTGGTCCGGTTTCTCTTTCGACCTGGTCTAGTTTCACTTCTGAAAAGTGGAATTCTTTTGCCCCGGGTCGTAGGAAAACGGTTATAAACAGATTATTGATGTGCAGAATTGCCTTCTTGTCTGTTCTGACTCTTTGGTTCGTGCGAAGAATAATTTTATTATCAAAATTGACAAAAAAACGAAAAGTGAACCGGAAGTGCTATGCCTCTCTCTAACTCTCACTCTACACTAGTAACTCTAATAATAAGTATAAGAAGGTGTCTGTCATTCTCTTCTCTAAACTCTAGTCTCCAGTTTTTCTACTTCTAGACTTGCCAAGTTTTTTTTTAGTTCTAGACTAGAGACTACTACTACTACCTATCTACTACTAGTACTAGTACTAGTTACTTCACCTACAACTAAAGTACATATCTGCCATATGTTCCGATTCCTCCAGGGACCGTCCGGGATGTAGTATTAGTAGAGAATGAAAATCAACCTCATTAATTGCCCATTCTTCTGGGACTGGTTATTTATTTGATTTTAAATCATGAAAATGAAGGGAAAAAATGTGGATGTTGGTCGTTTGGGCTTGGGATGGGCTGTCCCTGATTCCAATTTCTAAAAGTTGGCAAGTTTTTGTATGCTACTTACAACTACAACTACTACTACTACTTTCTACTTAACTAACCACTAAACTACTACTACTACTCTAGTCCTAGAAATAACTGGTAATCTAGAGTTTGTGTTAAGTTTCGACCAGTCAGTTGAGTCAGTGTCTCAATCCAACTCCAACCGCATTGGCATTACTGTTTTTTGTTGTTTTGTGTTCAATATCGAAAGTGAAAGTTGACAATCTGGATTTGTGAAAAGGATACAATCAACATGTAATTTAGGTGTATATAGTAATAGTAAGTCTATAGATGTATATTTTAATCGTTTGTTTATTTACGTCAACCTAATTGTTTGCCTTGTTTTCTAAAATCTTATACTTATTATAATATTAATGTTACTGTATTTTAAATTTTAGTAAATTTTGCCATACCAAGTTAGGCCTAAGCCTACTAAACACAAACATTAATAATAAAATAACCTAACCCTAATTGCATTCATTACGATTAGTTAGCGTGGTCCTTCGATAGTGAATATGGATACGCCTGTCTGATAGTTCAAAATGATTAATATACCTATAGCTTGGCTAGGATTAGACGTTTACAATGAAAAAGAAGCCTCCTCCCAGACACGAAAATGTCATATAATAAATGTATAAACATAAAGAATTAATATTTATAAACAGTTTAATAAACTACACTACATATAAAAACAGTTGGCGGTCAGATTGGGATACTTGTCAGACTATAATTGTAATATGCAGAGACTCAAGATCATTACCATTAATGCCATAATACAGAATAAATGTTTACAACTTCTCACATTTATACAATACTGTAATATGCAGCCTCACAGACATGCCCTCACTCATGCACATTGTTATACTATTATACTACACTCACTCATACCCACATATTTCCCTCTCTTCCTGCTCCCATTGCTCCCTCTTTTCACTTTCATTTTATAGCTATAATACTTATGAATACTATTTAATAAAGTATAGAGGCATTCTGTCATTTCAAAATTGGTCGGTATCTTCACCCCCTAATTTGAGATTAATATCAGCCACTGACACAGACAACGGTGACCAGATAGACACAATAACGTAGCCAAGCACAATAAATGTAAACCTTTTGGTTTGACAGGATGCAGGTAAGGTTTGAATCCCAGTGGAATCACTGGATTTTTATCTGAATACCTTGATCCCACTTTGGGGTGCTGCACTGCAGCTAACGCTTGGGTTATTCCGGTCTGCCCTTGGAATAGACCCTAAAGACAATTTACCCCTGGTATTAATAAAGGGAATTTATATCTTTAGCTAAACCACGAGGCGAAGCCAAATGCAACTTACTTAAAATAACTAAACCAAGAGGGATGGGGCCAAACAACAAACAGCTGAAAACTGCAACCCTACATGAAGGATAGCAAATTAGCATTGTTTTTATTATATATATATATGTGGGTTTAAAAAAAATCTATCTCTATGCCCTGAACAACTTTTTCTAAATATATTGAATGATAATGTTCCTTCCTTTGTGCCATTTCAGATAGCTTTAATGACGCAGAGTCATCAGGCACAGGTCAGAATCAACTAATTCACATCCGAATCCAGCAGAGAAATGGAAGAAAGACACTGACGACTGTACAGGGGTTAGATATCAAATTCGACCTCAAAAAGATTATCAAATATACAAAAAAGGTAGTTTGATTTACATAAGGGTCCATCGCATTGAGTTTCTATCCCTTTCGTTTCATGAAACACTAATGTGAAAGTTCAATGCCTTTGGTACTATTTAGCCCATGTTTTCCTTTTCCCAAGTAATTTTTGTCTCTTAGAATTAGAAAAAGGTGTGTATGCAAGTCTTAATAAAAGAGTATTGTTGCAAATTGCATCTAGTCTTGAATTTCAAGTCACCTGTCTCTCTTTGTCTTTATCCTTAATGTGCTTGTATTCAGGACATAATAGGCAGGTACCATTTTTTTCTGGAGACCTTTTGCCCTGAGAACACATTTTTTACGCCATGGCAGCCACAGGAGAAGCTGGGGTCGGCAAGCGGAGCAGGGTGTCGCTGAGAACTGGGATGAAAGTGATCTATGAAGTCAGGATGTGAATATTTTGTTGTCTTGGACATTATAACTGATTTTTAATGCTATTATTTTATTGTGACTATTACTGTTATAACATTTGGGTTCATTTTTCATTATTTATATTTTCTCTTCCACCCAGCAATTTGCCTGCAATGGTACCGTGGTGGACCACTCAGAATATGGTGAGGTAATCCAGTACCAAGGTGATCAGAGAGACATGCTTTGCAAGTGGCTCATTGAGGTTGGCATTGCCAAAAAGGAAGACATCAAAGTAAGTGGACTTTTAACCAAGATTAATATTTATACCTTTAGTTTGGTGAAGGCGGCATGGAAAAAAAGCACAAATTACCTCATAATTTATTTTGTGTGCCTTTTGAATCAAAATGTCGGGCTCACTTACAGTGGTTCTTTGGAATTTCAAATTTCGGGTATGTAGGCAATTACCCCCACAGTACCCTCGATAAGTGGTGGGACTGCCACCTCAAGGCCCCATTATCAGGCCCTGTGACCTCTTAGTCTGGGTCTTCGTTAGAAGCCTGCCAAATATGGTTGCACCTTTTATCTATAGCCTTCTTCTAAATCATTAAATCACACAAAACTCTCCACCACAGTAAGGTGGGTCACACTTCGTCCACACTTGACCTTACACTGAAAGGTAGAAAGGAAATTGATAAAGAAAGCCTTTACATCGGTTGCTTTACTGGCACTCTGCATTGAGTATGCGACTTACTTTTACTTCACTGGGTCTGGAATCCTAGGATAGGTCACACATACATGAACATTTTTTTGTCAATCAAGGCAACTGGGGACGGAAGGAAAGGGAAGACTTTTTGCTCTTAATCGTACCCCTTTTGATTTCGTCGTCTGCTGATTTATAGTTCCTGTCAACCCAGTCTACTTGCCTTTATTTTATTTATTTTTTGAATTGAAAAGGTTTTTTTTGTGTGGGATTAAGTTTATCATATTTCCACTTACACTACATTGTTGTTTATCGAGTCCCCTTTATACCACAAGAAGCAGTGTAGGGGCCAGTCATATGTCAAGCTCTGAAAGATGCACATGACAAAATGGAAGTTAATCCAAATGACAAGGACTAATACCACTCATCACCTTACACATGGCTGGAAAGTCTCTACATTAGAAATTAAAGACGAGCAGGTGATGAGCCCACTGCATCCAAACCTCTTTACCAGTAAATTGAACAACAATGTACGTACCATGAGGTCCATACATTTTACCGATAAACACTTTGCTGTTACCCCAGTGGTTACTCTTCAGTTACAGGACAACTGGGAGTGGCCACCTGGGCATTTACACTACAATACAGCTATAATATGATAACGAAAACCCTCGCATTAAAAATGAACACAATGAAACTAGGGTTTATATAAAAAACAACCCAAAAGTCCAGATTGTTTGTTTTATATAAGTTGTAGAATATTTCATGAAATTTTCACACTAACTAAATACATCAGGAGTTTTTATTAAAATGACTGTATATTGAGATTTTAATTTTTTAGCAAAATCAAGTTATTAGGAGTACCTACCTGTACTGCCTTGTAGTTAAAAATATGTCAAATCAGCTGAGTTATGGTGTCGATACCTTGCCTAGCCTCACAAAAGCCAGAATTAAATATCTTATGGTTAGATAGTGCATGAGAGAGAGAGAGAGAGAAAAAATGTTGTTGGTTCCCCTTGAAAAATTAGAAATATAGATATCAGTATCAGTCTTTTAAAAAAAGCTCCAGACTTTTATATGGTTTCAGTGATGAGTGAATCAAATGTTTCATTTCCCTATGACAAGTGGTAGGGTGACATTCAATTACTCCCCTCCCGCTATTAGATCTGATTGGTCCTGTGATTTCACAAATGATCTCACACACTGGTCTCTATCCAAACAACACCCCCCTCACACACACACATATTCGTGCCGGTGAATTGTGTCGTGCAAAATGATATGATCGCTGACCTCTTGACTCTCACCGTCACCAGTTAGAATGTCTGCTAACACCTGCAGCGAGCTTAAAAACGAACTGTCTGCTTGTTCCCATCGAATGTAATGTCTCCACCACAGTGCTCTTTAGATTTAATTATTTTCTACATCTCATCATATATATGTAATTCATGCTTGCAGTTGAAGCAGTTTTGTTTATTTTTACCTATGTGTTTGTATTTTCAGGTTCACGGTTTCTAATCAGCTATTGGATGCCTGTCATGCTGATTTCATCATCCCAATCATGGCCCCTACAGTGTACATATTCCAACAATCCATGTCCTATGTTTTATTTATGGTGAAGTGGGTGTCAATACTCTTTGCACAAGTTGGTCAGAGAATGTAAGTTTGTTTGATTCGATGAAAGATTGGGGACTTTCGGGTGGGGTGTGCCTAGTTGAACTACAGCTACTAGGTAGCAGCATCATTGTTCATTGTTATGGATGAAAGTCAGAAAAAATTATTTGTGACACTTCTTGTGATTATCTTGTTTCATAGATAGGAGAGTATATAGATATAGAAAAGTTTAGTTGTGCGTGGCACTAGGGGATAGATGGATGGCTGCAAACAATTTTTTTTTCATATGGATCATTTGGGGGGTGTCTAAGGTTTGTACCATTGGCTAAATGACAGGAATCAAATGGATTAACTCTTATAACAATGTAATAATAAGTAAACTGGGTATCTTGTCTTTATTGAAATGTGTAAATGTAAATAAAAGTGATATTGTGAATAGTGTGTTTCTCTTGCTCTTTTTGTTACGTACTTGGCATGAGGTGTTTTTTTCTTCTCCTTCTACTTCTATGTATATTTTTAACATTTGCGTTCAGAAAACAGCATCATGTTGTTACAATTTGAAATGCACACATGAAATGAAGAAAACAGAATAAATATGATACCATATGAAATAATTCACTGTTGTTCTGGTCTTTTATATTTAATTTACAGTCTGCTTTAAACCCTTTTGCATGGATATTGCCATGATTTTAGGTTTAAAAATGGACGTCACCAGATTACCAGCAGTCTCGGGGGTATCCGTCTAAGGCCAGTCTGAAGGGGAAAACTCTGGATCGAAGTTTGAAACTTTGTTATTTCTGTCATTGAAGGTTTTTCCTTCCTGTTTTAGTTTCATTCAACCAGCTTATGTAATACATTATATCCTTTGAGTATATTCAGTCCCAAACTTCGATCATGAGTAAAAGTGGTGACAAACTCAGTAATGACTATAACAGTTAACAGTGATAGTTCTGTGTCATCGAAGGCTTTTGAAATGTCTGATAACAATGATTCTAAGGAAAAATAGGTGGATATTGGTCTAGATTCAGAAGAAAGTGAAGGTAATGTTTTAGAGCAAGTTGTCAAAGATGGTGATCATTATGAGCAATTATGATTCTTTCGTGAACAAATGTCAAGTTTTTGTTGGAGGGACAGATCTAAGGAGTGTGGGTGTGGGAACATCCTTGCGAAAGGGTTACAGGCTTACAAACAAGCAAGACATGATCAATATAGGTATATGTTTTAGTGGGTGGTAGTTAATCTGAATATATATGTATCTGAATATATATGTATATATATATTACTATGAAGGAAATGTTGCAGAAAGCTGAAACTCGCACATATTGCAGTCACTTATCTTCCTAGTCACCCTGCAATGCCACGCATTTATGCCACCTGTCAATGACCTTCAAAAGTCATTGAGTGTAATACGTGCACCCTTGGTTACTGCTAAAACCACTGTTTACGACTGAAATGATGTCACAATTGGTGTGAAAACGTTGTCCCCCAAGTACTTTTTTCAGAGCAGGGAAGACACAAATGTCTGATGGTGCTAGATCCGGCAAATGTGGGGGTGTGGGTGAACTTCAAAGCCGCATTGTCTCATTACACTATTTGCCTTGAATGATGTGTGACTAGGGACATTGTTGTGCAACAAAAGAACTCCTTTGGAGAGCATCTCTCGTCAAAATTTTCGCCAATACTGGCCGCAATTTTATGAATTTAGATACATACTGGTTTCCTGTGATCGACTTCACATTTTCCAAGTAGTCAGGCATCACAGTGCCGCCAGTGTCCCAAAATTAAGACAGCACAAGCTTTCCACCCGAGGGCTTTGCTCTTGCTTTCTTCAGATTTGGCATTGATGGGGTTTCCCATTGCACCGACGTAGATCTTAGCTCGGGTTGATAATGGTGACCAATGTTTCTTCCATTGTGACAAGTTTTTAAATAAATTATTTATCGTATGGTGTACGTCAAGAAGATGCTTGCTTGCAGCACTCAGCTCTTCGTTGTTTGGAATATTGAGATGTTCATGTAGAATCCATTCAATGGACCCATAATCAATCTTTGGTTTCTTGCAAAGTTGCCTAATGGTCACTCGTTGGAAGACATTCCCTTCAAATGCTGAAATATGATTTCAGAGCAATACTCCACAGCTGCCATTGATTTGCAGCACACTGTGTGAGTGGGTGATTTTTCCTAGTAGTGTCAAAACAAGTGCCACACTTGATTTCCTTCAAATTGTGCACACTTCTATTCGGATAGCCGGATGATATTTCCTTCATATTCAGGGTAATGACTCTTGGATCTCCCCTCGTATATATACTTGATTTCTCATTGCTCCAATCTCATTTAAATTGACTCTATTGTAGTAACGCATACAAGAAGATCTAGTATTCTCTATTTCTTTCTTGATCAAATTACCTTTTGTACCTTTCTAGAATCGTAAAACTTTTATCCAAGCACAAAGTGGAGGAAAACAACGTTGTTGCTATAATTTTGGCTGCTACTGCTACTTCCACACAAGCCCATATCATTACCACCAATACCACCATTAACACTACTACCTCATTCACCACCATCAGTACTACTACCATCACTAAAATACCACCATCACTACTTGTACCATAACAATTACTACCATCACACCATTATTACTATCAACACTAACACCATCACTATTGAATTGCCACCACCATCTCTACTACAATCATAATTTTCACTACTACTACAATCACTATTACTACCACCACCACCACCATCACTACTACCACCACCACCACTACAATTACAATACTATTATACCACAATCACCATCACAACCTCTACCACCATCACTATTGCCACTATAATCACTTCTACAATCACCACCACCACTTCTACAATCACCACAATCACAATTAATGCCACCACCACTATTCAATCACTACTACTACTACCACCACCATCATTATTACTACCACTACCATCATTTCTACCACCACAATCACTACTATTATCACCACTACCTTTACTACCATCACAATCATTATTACCATCACCACCACCTCTACTACCACCACCATCACTAGCCTCACAAACACTACTACCACCTTCATCAATATTACCAGCACCATCTTTACTAAAGTGCAGTTCAATTTTTTTCAAATAATTTTTTAAAAACTTATCTGCGTCTGGTTGTAATGAGACTCATACTGTCATTTTTGTAGAGTTTTTTTCTTCACAGGCCAACAGTTTTACACTGTTAAATGTCTACAAGGCACCTGTTGATAACTACAATTCATTATAATTCGTTCATGTCTTGTTGCTTTTTTGTTTTTGTATTGCCTCATACTCATAGCGCAACAATTGTTATTTAAAAAGTCGAGGAAAATGTGAAATTAAGTCCTGGAACTGGAAAGTCCTGGAAAAAATGTTGAAGATTGGTGCATGACCCCTGTAATGAGAACCAAACTGATGTTTTGAATTGTATTCTATTTTTAATCTTATTAATAGTACGTCTGCTTTCTTACAACTTACATATTGTATCGTATAATTGTTTTACATTGTAAAGCGCCGCTAAGCACTCCAGGGTGAAAGTTGAGCGCTATATAAATTCATTATTTACATTCACATGATAGTGAAAGAGATGAAATATTAAGGACTTGCCAATCTACGGCCATCACAAAGCTGCTACTGTGATAAAGGTGCACTCTAATTTGGATCCAAAACAGCTTGGGACTGCTCAAATTTAGATTGGCATGATTGGTTGCAGCGCTTAAAATTATGGTGTCAGAAATGTTTTTCTGCTGGCCCAATTTCGTTACGGTTCAGTTCAACTAACTGCTTTATCAGTTTTTAGGGTGTTCATGGCAATGAAAGGAAGAGGCTGATACAAACTGGAAATGGGATTTTATTCTATATCCTTGTACAAGTGCAGACTCAAAACTTTACATCAGGTTGAGTCATTCAAAGTCCTTCCCAGCATGCAGTTGAGCAGCCTGACCGTTAGGCACATCATACATGCTGACGATTCCCAATAATATCTTTGTAACCGGGTGCTCATTCACACCTGCGTAACGCGCTTGGGGATGCCATGATACGATTCTGGGGTCCAGCAGCCTAGCCAATGATGCCAGATCGAACGCCAAGTATTCACAGTAATAACTTGAAATGCACTATCTTCATAAATAATTGATGCATTGAAAAGCTGTGTCCAGTTTATAAATGTGTTGCTGTACCTTTAGCAGTCGGTGATGACCTCTAGCATGCAGACCCCAGATCAAATAATTCATATAAGCTAAAATTTATCTCAAGTCTTGAGGCCTATATACTCATACAGTCTTTTCAGCTGATATGTCAAATCATGTGAAGTGAACCCTTTGAAATCAATGATTCTTCTAGGGTTCCGAAAAGAGCTTTAAGCTAAACTAAATCAATTCAACAGCACATACATTTTTAACATTTATTTCTGGCAGTGTACACAATGTGAACAATATTTTTCTTATAAAACTTTTTATTTACTACGATAGGAATTCATTGTAATATAATAATGCTTGTTCATTTGTAGTTCTAATCTCAAATATCAGTTCCCCCATGCAACTTAAAAGTAATATATTCAAGATAATTTGCTGCATGAAAATCACTTGTGATGATGGACTGGCATAACCTCTGACCTTTGATGTGAATCCACTTTGGATGGAATGTTCTTGAATCTGCGGAAGACAAAACAATTGTTGAGCTCTTGTTGAATGAACACACTTTAATGCTGTAGGAGGTTCTATTTTTGAAATTAAGGCGTCAAGATACCACTAAAATGAAGATGAACCAATTTATTGAGCATCAGAGTTGAACCCACAATTTCCAATATTGTGTTCAGCACTAACGTGTTCATTAATTCATGGGTACAGACTCACTCACAGACTTGCTATCAGTTATCCCCCAGCAGCCTGTGTTCTTCTTGACTCTCTGGGGAGCATACACAGTATGCCATGTAAAAAGTAGAGGAGTCTGTTATGCCTCATTGCTAAAGCTAACACTAGCACCCTTACACTATCTTTTTTTGCTTGCTGTTGTATTTATAGCCGGGTACTCATTCAGATAAATGAGGTAGGCCTAAAGATTTTCTCAAGGACTCAATATCGTACCTAGCTTTGCCAAGATTCAAATTTAAATGCAGAATCTCATGAACCTGTATCCGGTGGCCTAACCATTCCGCCAGAGTTGAGAACCCTGTTAAGTCTTGTCTTATCCAAGGCTCTGTTTAGTTCCATTTTGCAATAATATGATTATGATTCATGATGCAGTTCTCTTGACTGTTGTACCTCTCTCAATTTTTTCTAAGTTAATCCTCACAGGCAGATATACCAGCCAGTGCACCATAATAGCAAGTATAGTCTTACTCTTACTTGTTCATCTTGAACAGATCTTTTTCCTCCTCATTTTTCTTGTTCTGTGACGTAGCTGAGTTGTTGATATTCCTGCGATGGACAGATAAAATAAAAATTAATACTGATAATATTCTGATAAAAAGACAGGGTAGGATTAACTATGTGTAGTGCCTATACAAAACTTTTAAAGAATGTAGCAAATAACAAGGGCAATATAGCGAGACAAATTTGGTGTATTCTGGATTAGGATTTATCACACAACTCATTCTTGAGGCATGGTGGCCAAAGATTAAGTTAAGCCATTGCACCTAGTCTGTTCAACTCATTTGGGCTTGAGACTGGCTTTCAGCGCTGCACTGTTATCCTTGTACGAGGTGATTTATTTTTTATTTAGGTCCCTCTAAAATCAGCTATAAGACAATGACAATGTATATTCTAAGATGTTAAGGCTCTGTGAGTTACATATAGACTATCCCCCCCCCCCCCCCACCCCCCCCAATAATAAAAATACATTACTTACCTTGCGTCTATACAGGCAGATCCTTCCATCTTTAGAGTTCTGGCCCCTTTTGCGTCCCCTCTACTAGTTTCATACTCATCCCGCTTCTCGTGCCAGTCTGCCTTGTAGCCCCCTGAAAGGAGCTTGGACATGTTGGTTGGCTCTTGTGTTTCTGAAGGCCTAGATGGGAGGAGAGTTATCAATGAATTTAGGTAGAGTAAAATTATGGTCCCTACACTGTTTAACCACGGATAGGGAACAGATGAACAACAAAATTATGAAAACGGTAAGAAGTCTTCCTTGCTCTTGCAAGTTAACTTATAAAGAGCCAGGAAAAGGGAATATACACAGGGCGTCTCAAAAGTCTTCTGTCAATGTCTAAATACTATAACAAATTGTAACAAGAAAAATATACCACAACAAATATCATTTATTGAAGTTTTATGTAGCACGACAGAAACAGCAAAAGCCTTACACAATTCAGCCCCAAACAGGCAGTTCCAAATCTGTAATCGTGTGTATTGGCTTGTACAATCATGGGACAAAGTTTATTAATCATAGTCGACACTTTCACCTCCTCCTAAGAGCCCGTCCTGCCTGCGACTAAGAAGAGTACTATTTCTCATCTCCTGAGGGCTCTTCTTAGGCAGAGACCACTGTATCAGACCTCACTGTACAGGGTGTTTTGATACCTTAGACCCCCCCTGGTCAGCCAAACTCAGAAAAAATAGAACAAAACAAATAAGATAAGTTTCAACAGTAACCAATTCTAATATCAAATCGAAAATTTCATAAATTTATTACTGTATTTAGTATGTTTACCAATAGTTTTTCTAAAAGCACTCAAATGTGCGGGGTGAGACGAAATGAACAATTCAGTATAAAATTTCAGGTCGCCCAAAAATGTTTTTTTGATAAACTTTGGTGATCATTATATTGTTTCAGTTCTATCCTTTCATGATTAAGCCTACATGGTCACAAACATTAACATCGGGTGATGATCCATGCCATTTGTCATTTCCAAAGCAATTCATAACAAAGCCCCGCGCATGAATGCAATTGCGACACAAGCACACAAAGTTGATTTCTCTCATCAGGATGTTGTTAGAAAAGCGGTTGGTAGACATACCAAATATTGAAATATATATGTATGAAATTTTGGATTTGAGATTACAAATGATTACTGTTGAAACCTATTCCATTTGTTTTGTTCTGTCGATTCTGTGTATCAAAACACCCTTGTACCTACTTGGTGGCATTACACTTACATTTGAAAGGAGTTGTCTTTCTTCTGTTGTTTGACAGGTTTTTCCCTTGGTGGGTTCTTCATCACCGGAGCTGGCTTTTCATTTCTCACTCCAAACCTACGAATATATATGACCCATTTTCAAACATTTGAGATGAAAACACTCAAACAACAAAGATGATAAAAATAGATAAATGATAAAATATGAAGAAAACTATCAAACATCTTTGATCTGAACAGCTTGGGATAGCTCTACTATTTTTGGACATTAACCCTATTTCAATTTCAGATCATCATTAATGATCATACAGATGTGTTTATAGTCTGTGTCACCATATAAACTCAGTTTAACCCCAAGCTGTGTCGTCCAAGTCCTTTTCAACTCTCTGTGGAGCGTACAGTAGGAGCTGCCAGTCAGGGTGCATTGCTACTACTACTTCATCAGAATCCCTCAATAATGACCACCTCCTAATTATGACCAATTTTGAAATGACGAAACGGTTTTGCTGTATAATTAACCCTTGAATAACGACTAACCCTCCATCACAACCAGCGACCGTATTTGAGTCGCAGTACCCCTAAGTATCGAGCAAGATGCGAGGGGCTGTTGAAAATTTAAAAAAAAAAAATGTTTTGAGATATTGAGACAGGCAAAGCTTATGAATCTAATTCATACTTCAATGATGTAAAACTAACACTAACACTAACAGAGAAATTAAGGAGAAAATTAAATTAAAAATAAATAAATTTGAGCATCAAAAAGCAATCCTACCCAGGCCTCCTAACTTCTGGAATTTTGACTGTCTTGTCTGTGGCAGACCTCCCTTCGGTCATCACTGACTCTTTTTCTGTGTAAAACGGAGCACCTGAACGGACTGGGGGCGTGGACGGGTTTTCAAATGATGCCTGGTATCCCTTGTGGACCATGTATTCTGGCAGCAAGAAGTCCCAAGACCTAAAAGGGAAAAAATGTTGACACAATTCAAGGGACAAAAAGCATTTAATTTTGGACGTAAAATGTGAATAAGCTAAGTATAATCAATTGATCGAAACATCTGACGATAGAAAATGAAACTTGTTGCATTGGCAGGATACCTTTCAAATTGAAAGCTGCCAAAATCGGTGAAGTGCCTAATCATTGTATCATTGCTTAATGTACAAAACATGGGACGGAATTGAAAACTGAGCCGAAAGACACATCTTAGTGAAAAAACTAAAGTAAAGTCCTTACGAGCCCCGAGGCCCATTGATAGATAGGATGCTGGTTTATCACAGGTTAGTTCCCCAGCTGTGAGACGGTACCCATTTCTACACCTGAGTCGATTGAGGCAATTGGGGTCAAGTGTCTTGCCCAAGAAAAACAAGGTGGCTGGGATAGGATTTGAACTCAAGACCTTCGCCATGAGAGTTCACTGTCCTAACTACTCAGCCATCTGGCCTCAAAACATCTTAGTGAAGCAGAGAGCAAAACGCCTGCTTTTACACTATAAGTGTAAGTTATCTGAACCATCATCAAGTTTTAATTTTAGAAATTTGATTTTAATGCCTGCACAGAGTAGAGGAAAAGGAAGAAGAACAGAAATTTTAAAGCAAGTCTATATTATGTCTTGAGACCAGACAAAATGAGTGATATGTCTTGATTTCTAGCAACAAACGGCCCAATAGACACTTTGGTTTTCAAGCTAAGGTAAGATGTAAGCTACTTAGGCATCTTAAAACATCAATACCTTCTCAGCAAATTTTTTCACTGCTCTAAAGAGGAAAAAATAAGTCCTTCTGATTCATTTGGACTGGGCGCGAGAAGCATACATATGCATGGCCAATAATGGCATGCAATGTGCATTTGAAATATATGTTATAGAACAAGTTGAACCTAAACTGTTTTAGAGACTTACTCTTCCTTTTTCCTTTGTTCATCCTCCACCCTGTTATCCTCCAAGTAAAACCACTCGTTGCGAGGATAGCCTTTTGATTGGTCTGTTCTCTTTTTGTACAATTCAGGGTTGAAAGAGAGAAGATCTGTGCAGAAAATGATTTTTTTATGTGCATTCATCAATGCTTGATGTGTTCATAAATGAGATTGTTAATATAGCATGTATTCATAGTCATTACTATGCTCTATGTATTCAATAATGTTTCATCTATCTCCCAACAGACCATGACACAAATATTTTTCCTTCTCACCTCCCTCGGAATCATCATTGGGTTGAGTGAGTTAAGCAGTGGAAAGTGCATTATTCAAGGACACAAAGACAGTAGCTTAGTTTAAAAAAACATTGTCCGCACAAGTGGTGACACACCTAAAGACCAACGAAGCCTAATTGACTGCTTCAGTGTCAATATCATTCCGACACTGGTGCCACATGACAAAGTGGAGAAAGCTAATGCTTTCAGACATGGATGTCCAAAGTTCAAAAGGGGAAGAATTTGCAAGGAGACGCCCTTTACTATAACTATACCTATAATGACTATTGCCAATGGACACTAAGCAGGAGGTGCTTCCTTTGAAATGACCCTAGCGGCTTTAATCACAATCAGGGCAGTCAGTTCCTTTAGACAAGAAGTCACAAGGTTAGATTAACAAGGAGAGAGCACAAGGGTACCATGTTGTATGAATCTTAAAATTCAAAAGCCATCATTTACCAAGGCTGGTATAATATTATAAAGGAAAGTAAGTTCTTATGGCACATAAAGGTAGTGCTTATCCAAGTTTCTGTAATAAGAAGCAGACAAAGTGACTGGTTGTCACCCTCTGGACAGGATGCTGATCTACCACAGATTAATTCCTCAGCTTTGAGCTGGTACCCATCCCTACACCTGGTCCAAGTCCAAGTCAAGTGAAACACTTTCGGGTTTTATTCTATCAAAGATTGCAACTTACTTCCGAAGACTGTGTCAACTGCACCAGGTTTGAGCAATTCAAACAGACAGCAGCGAAACATTCTGACTTCTGCTTAGCCAGGAGAGACCCTTCTGGTTCCCAAATAACCAATGCTCAGTAGTGAGTCACTTTTGAGCGTATTTACAGATGCTTGGTCACTGTGGTCGTTATTAATCCAGAATACTTACCTTTTCTTCCTCCCATCTTGGCCATTTGTATGTACTTGCTGTCTGTTTCCTTGAATACCATTGGACGGACCTCTTCTTTTTCATAAATGGTAGGGTCATCAAACCCAATGCCAGGAATCTGTGAGGGAGCTGCGGACTCAACTTTTTCCACACCAACCATCTTTTTGGCTGGGGCATGGTAAAACCAACCTGTACAAATCATGGTCACAAAATAAAAAAATTACATATTAATATTATACAATGTTTGGAAATATGGAGGCTATAACTATATCTCGCAAACATGCTTTCACCCCACCCCCCCCCCCCCACACACACACTTTATACACACACACACACTCTTCCACCCCAAATCAAATTATTATCATTATCACAAAACAGTGGCCATCAAGGCCAGCTCATTGATTCGTCCTTCATGGCGCACAGGAGTCATGTAACTGCACATGGTCATACATAGTGATATACGATGACAATTTTTAGACAAGTGTGTCATCAGTGCCATTATCATCACCATGAATTGATAGGCACACTGTGACTGTGAGAATTTATAGGAGGGTGAAGGGTTCAATGGGAGGAAGTGAGGTAAAGATATGTTTGTTGATATTAAAGTGATGACCCTAGGTAGGTTGTAAGCCATCTAAAGACCAACAGAATGTTGATGATTCTTCCCCCTTCTTTTCTCTGTGCTCTGTTGTACTGTGTGGTGTCTTGCACATTGAAAGCATCTGGAGTCCTATAATTATAATTAGGGAGCTTGTGTGCTCAGTATGTTCAGTATTATCATCATTATAATTAGCTTTGTGACTTTTGTTCCTTCGCAATTTGTTAACTTAATGAGATCATAAAGACTCGTTCAGTGAGTTAAATCATCATTCATTAATTCTAATTCTAATAATTATCGATAAGTCTCAGTCAGTTCTTCTTTCTTCATGCGTGAATCATTTTCGGCCGGGGCACTTAGGCAAATATAGCACCAGACTAGTCTGACTAGTGACCAAAAAGTGTCGAGCGGTGTTTCCAATATTGTCCTTACCAGCTTCCTTTATGTTATGTGAAATAGGCATTGTGGAAGGCGACGGATTAAAATTACAAACAGTGAAATACTAAAGTTTGTTTATTTTGACCGGAAGACACAGAAACGAAAAAGGTGGGCACGTCTGGAACGGATTAGACGACTACTTAGCAAAATCAAGGGATTTGTCTTTTTCGATACTAGACAGATATATAATGATTTTGACGTGTGTATTTAATTACAGTGAAAATATCAGCTGACGGATTCATTTTATTTCATTCATATATCGAGTAAAAGTTTGAAAATATTAATACATATTGGTAAAAAGGCCCATAAAAACTTCAACATATTTTCACGACATCATAATTCTATCAATACTCGAGTCAAACGATACTAACAGATATAATAAAAGCCCACCCAAGGCCGGGTGTTTGATCAAGTTGTCGTTGGTTACGGAAGAAAATAAAAAATAAGATCACTGAGTTTGGAAACTATTAACAAAACTAATTGCTTAAAACTGAATACGCACGGGAGAGAGCATTGTGGAACCTATATAAATAAAAGATGAAGAAATATATCAAATGAATCATTTCAAATAATCATAAATTCAATCATATAGTACTGAATGTGCAACAGATAATACTTATATAAACTCACGAATAGTCATAGCGAAGAATAAAATGTAGGAACTGGAATTACAATTGAGTTGTTGGAACTAGCTATGGGTCCTATTATAATATTATTGACTTCATACACGAAATGATTAAGCAATTGGATAAATCCTAAGATGAAAATTGTGCGCTGTATTGCAAGGACGGTTATATCGTGATCTCTACTTCTAGGGGGCGTAAGCCGAGGATGACATGATTTGTCTAATCACCTAATGAAGGCACATGAGGCTCCGTTGACAAAAGCCTGAATCACACATTACATGCGTCCTCACAGCAGAAGACGCAAGCATGGTTCTAATTTTGAGGAGCAGGATGCCCTGTATTGTCTGTCTGTCCCTCGCAAGGATGACAGGTGACTCGCAGAACGCAATCATCTGCCTTCTTCTATTGCAGCTATATCTGCTCTAGTGGTTACAAAATAAAAAAGACGCACTCCATGTATCATAACAAACAGAATCCAAACCCTGGCTCCTTTCTGCCCGGGTCGATGTTTAACTAAAAACAGATCAAGAGCTGGCGTTGTCAAAGCTGCCCCAATAGATTACTGCAATAAGGACAATGTGGACTGTGGGCAAGAAGGACGAGCCAGAGTGATCAACTACAGGTTAGGAAGGATGTAAATGGTTAGATGTCAGTCTTATTCTATCATCGACAACTGCGAAGAGCTTTTGCAAAGGACAGGTCATCCTAGCATGAGACCTGGAATCGCATTATTTTATGGTGGGTTATGTGTAGCGTCTCTGGTTATATAGAATTCAATCAATCTTCGCCTGCAAATGACCAGGACCCCGACTAGACTTACAAGTTCCTTGCAATAGGCTGACGACAGACACCAAAAAACCAGCTTCGGTCATTTTTTATATTCTTGTTTATTATCTCTCACAGGCACTGACATATTTTCCTACTGTTATTATGTTTACCATCAGTGCCCGCTCCCTATTCATTTATTACGTACACCTATATACTATATGGCACTACAACAAATTTAGTTCCATAATTTAAATGTTCTCACCGGAAGTTGATATTTGCATGAAAAATCAAAATAACGATCAACATTCAACATGGGTTCAGCCGGTGACTGGTGTCTCATTGAGAGCGATCCTGGTGTTTTTACAGAATTAATCAAAGGGTTTGGTAAGTGCTTCGATTTTCTATAATTTGCAGGCTTTGAAGAATACCAATAGTATATAATTATAGGGTCTTCATGTCCATTTGAGGGTAAAGAGAAACATCTCGACAACAATCATTTTGATTTTGAGTTTGACAGTTTTTAAAATTTTGTTGAATTTTGATTTTGATGTTTGTTTTGATTTAATTTATCACTGTCACTGTCACTGGTAAGAAGACAACGTTTTTATCAATTTCAATTTCAAGAAGCAAATTGGACATGCCTACTACTAGCTCAAATCAAGCTTCTGTGGCCAACCACTCTGACTCTAGTCTAGCGTCGAAAATGTTTTTCTGCCTCGGTTCAGACAGACAGAAGTTGATGAATGAAGTTGAAGACGAAGAGATATTAATATTACTAATATTATTATTTATTAGTATTAGACTTAGACGAGATTATTTATTAGCACCAGACCAGTGACTGATAATACTGATGCAGATGACTGGTGACCAGAGCCGTAGCTCCTTCGCGTCCATATTTTAATTTGGCTAAATCGTCATCCCTTGGGTCATGATCATCATGACATGACCAGCAGACTCAAGAGCACATATATTCGTACGCCGTTGAAATTGCATATAATAGTGTAGATATGGCTGACAGTTTTACTGCACAAAATTGCATATATATATATAGAGGTATAGCCCTTCCGCATTCTGAGCCCTTTCGCGTTCACTTTTTGTTTTGTAGTCAATTTCCATAATAAAATTTTTCTTCACACAAACCAAACTGTCAGAGCAGACGACAAGGCAATTCTGCGCGCCGATAATCTGTTTATAACCGTTTTCCTACGACCAGGGGCAAAATAATTCCACTTTACGGGAGTAAAACTAGGCCAGGTCGAAAGTAAAACCGGACCAGGTTTGGAGGTGGGTCACATGGTTTAGCCGAGCTGCCACTTTGGGATGCGCGAGGGTGATATTTCGATTCGTTACGTCTGGATCAAAAGTTAACGTTTCACTGGAGTCAAACAGGAGTAAGATTGGTTGTTTTTTCTTGATTTTACAGGGTGATTACGGGGCGAGACACATTTTGTCGACTGTTTTGTTGCGCGTTCACAACTTTAACAATGATAATAGTGTGCAACTTTTATGCCAGCGCCAAAAAAAAAAGAGCCCCAAAACACTTGCGATCATACAATGAATATGAAAAAAAATGGGGTGCATGCGGAAAAGTGAAATGAACGTATTGTGAAAACTCAACAGGTACTTTTAAAAGGCTTTAAAAACATATATTTAAAAACAAATGACCGTTATTTGTATCTCAAAGCGAAAACACATATGCTAAGGTGTACGAATATGTGTCCTTGGTCCTGGTCACGATGATCATGTGGCCGTGGGATGATTCCAACCAAATGTGGACGCGATGTGGCTACGACAGTATATATATAAATAGTTTTTTCAATAATTTGTTGTTAGTTATGAGATTCAAGAATATAATACTCTCTGTATTTGACTTGGTTTTTATAATATATTTGAAGGTGGGCAGTATTATAACGGTTTAGTACTATGGACATAACTTCTTGGTACTCTCCCTTGGTTTTTCATATACTTTTTTAATGAAGTTAGTCTTAGTGTCTTGTTCGTTAGCTAGAGTAAGCGCGTCTGGTTCTGACCACCTAACAAACCTTGTCTCTATTTTTCCTCTTGTGCGCCAACCAGCATCACGATTTTTGTGCTAAAACCAGGTTGTTTACAACTGAAAACAAGGCTTCTAAATATAACATCTGACACCATGCCGTAAAACAGTCGTCTGCTGACAATTTTTTACGGCAATATTGTGAGTGACCCAATTTCATCTCGATCCGACCAGTCCGCCTTGACCCAATGACTTATTAATAAATATCAATTTGACACGTCTAACTCGGGTTACCATAAAAGGAATGCGAAAAATTTAATAACTATGACCTTAAATAGACACGATCAGCGTTAAAGATAGTTATAAAAAATGTCGGATGAACCCACTTGATGTTTGATATCTCCGATTGTCGAAAGAAACGGCTCAATTTCGAGGAGATGACAGATTTGATGATTTATCAAGAAAGTTGAATAAAATATATATTATATTATTATATAGACATACGTTGGGCCTAAAAATGCAAGTGACATATAAATAAAGTTAACTAATACATGGGAACGATCTATTTGTTAGTAGTGAATGTATAGGGATATAGGCGATACAGCTGAGCATACTACGTGACACCCCCCCCCCCCCCCCCTATTTTTCAGGTTGCCGTGGTGTGCAAGTTGAAGAAATATGGAGCATGGACAAAGAAATCTTCCAGGAATTAAAGTAAACACATCATTTGTGACATTTTATAAATGCTTAGATTTTAAGTTTGATGGTTTGGTTATTTTGTATTCATACACACTTAATTTTACTTATGATGGTTACGCCCCCCCCCCCCCCCAGATATTTCAGATTTTTTTTTTCAAGAGAGACGAGAGTTTATAATCATTGGCCATTTATGTCAGTAAAGGATTTTCCTTGACACAAAAACTAGCAACTTTCAATCAGTGAAAAAATAATTAATTTGCTTTTTTATCCTTTTATGAGTTGTGAGCATTTAACACTGAAATTTCCTCCTTTTGCTCTTTGTTTTTGTCTTTTGCAATTATTGTTGCTGTATACTCTAGGGATGTCTTTTTCATGTCCTCAGGCCGGTCCATGGTCTGATCTTTTTGTTCAAATGGAATCCAGATGGGGAAGCAGAGGGAACACTGGTACAGGATAGCAGGCTGGAGAAGATCTTCTTTGCATCCCAAGTAAGTTGGCCATGATATGTTATATCGGTTCAGCCAATTATAATCTTCCCATTGAGAAATCAGGTTTCTTGTCAATTGCAAATTGCCATTTAAGACATTTTAGTTTTAGTTTGAGATTAACTTTAAATTTAAAAAAATTGTAAATGAAAGAAAGATATATGGATATGTTGGACATGTCACACTTCTTGTGGGCACATGATGTATCTGTTTTCTGTACTTTCTTGGCTTTCCTTTTAAATTGGATTGATTAAAGAATACACACCTAATCGTCCCCTCAGGTAGGTGAATATTTAGAAAATTATTGGGGTTTTTTGCTATTTAGAATTAGAACGATAAATGAAGAGATCTAAGTCTTATATTTATTTTCTCTGCTTGTTCAAAAAAATTAAAATGTAACAGCTAGCCATATCATCATATATATAATATATGCACTCCTGATCGTCTGCCTGTGTCAAGTGTATTATTATGTTTGCCCCCCTTTTGTTTATTATTTTCTCTTGTTCTATTCCCCAAAGGTCATCAACAATGCATGTGCCACCCAAGCTTTGCTGAGCATCTTGCTGAACTGTTCACACGACGACATGGAGCTAGGAGACACATTGTCCAGTTTTAAGGAATTCACACAAGAGTTGGATCCTGGGGTGGGTTGGTGTGGATTGATGTCGCTGGTGATGATTGTATTCATAGTTTCCGAATATATACCTACTTCAGTTCCAAGATTTTTTTTTCATTTCAGAGTGGAGTGAGGATTTAAATCATAAACTATACGTCTTTAACTGTACGAGCATGTCATGGTTTGAGAAGAGTCACACATTATTTTCAGAACTTTTAAATGTACATATAAGTTTGATCATTTTTTCAAGTTTGATAGTTGAGAAGACGAAAAAAAAGGCATTAAAAAAAGTTGATTTTTATAAAAGAAATAGCATGTAAGTTTTTTTTCTCACCAAATTATAAAACAATGAAAAAATATTATTTTCTAAATTGATAATGCTCTTGGGTTAAATGTGCAAAGAATTATATTCTCTCCTTTCCTTTTCCACAGTTGCGAGGTCTCAGCTTGAGCAACTCTGACATAATACGAGAAGTACACAACAGTTTTGCCAGGTAGAGTTTGTACTGTTTAAAACCTTGTCAGAGTGGCTGAAGCAATGAATTTTAGAGACAACATCATTATTTTACTCATAGATTGATGATATTTAACACATAGTCATGCCCGCAACACATGGGCCTAAATGTTTCCTGTGTTACTTTTCTTCAACATTTTTATGTGTTTCGTGTGTATCTGTCAAAAGTTTAGCATGTCATTATATTATAGTGATATTTCTTTTGGTGAGTCTTTGTGTTATGTCTCTGTTGTGGACAATTAGTGGAGACACTGCTCCCAATCCATGTAACTGATGCGGTCTGGTTTTCAATATTGCATCATTAGCCCTGGGCAAAGTGTTTTTATTTCGATTGTTTCACTCAACCCAGGTGTAGACATGAGTATTAGCTGTTCATTGTGGAAGTAATCTGCGATAGACCAGCATCCTACCCTAGTGGGTGATCAATTGTTACTTTTAACTTTGTCCGCATCACATAGGGATAAGCACTGGCTCTATGCAGGACTTACTTTTTAGTAACCTTTTAGTCCTCGGGTCTAGTTTCCAATCACTAATATGTGATGACCATAGTGTTGTTATGTGCTCTCTTTTGCAGTGTTGAAAAACTTTTACCGACGCAGAGAGAGGAAAGAGCAGTACGTTATTGTTCTACACTCTACAGACGGTTACACAGATTATGGTTTACTGGTCGTGTAATGACCAATTAATTATTAAAGCTTAGAAGATCGAGTCGAGCCATTTTTAAGAGTACTCAGGAAAATGATATTATAAAATTTGCTTGTGATTTATTTACCTCTATGAATAAGCATTGATTTGTTTTGCACTTCCAGACAACACATGTTTGAATTTGATGAGAAGGCATCCAAAAAAGTGGACGACGTTTTCCATTTTGTGAGTTACCTTCCCATTGATGGCCGCCTGTACGAATTGGATGGCCTCAAATCAGGGCCTCTCGATCTTGGTAAGCTGATCAATGAAAGCAAAGTTTTAAAAAGTGAAGAAAATAAAAACACTACTACTGTAGTTCATGTGCAGCTCATTGGGTATTCTCATTCTCTCTCTCACACACACTCCCTCATGCACACACACACTCTCTCTCTCTCTCACCCTCTCTCACTCAATTCTCACCCTCTCTCATTCATTCTCTCTCTCTCTCTCTCTCTCTCTCTCTCTCTCTCTCTCTCTCTCTCTCTCTCTCTCTCTCACATGTTCTCTTAAAATATAGACTTACAATTTTGACAATATTACGACACACTCTTAATATGTAATTATAATTCTGTAGCGACTTTCATGTTAGTTCATATTTCATCTGCCACAATCCCTTTGCAGGAGCCATCCCGTCAGAAAAAGATTGGTTGGATCTTGTCAGGCCCATATTAGAGAAAAGGATGCAGAGGTGAGTTTTCTGTTGTTAGAATATTTGATATATATTTTTTTTGTCGATGCGTGATACATAAGACAGATAAAGCTAAAAGTTAGGTTTATAATCCGTATCCCTGTACAAATGCAGGCCTCCAGTCACAACCATTACGTCATTGATAATACACGTTTATAGCCTGAGGTTACTTCATGTTGTGGAGAGGATAAGGCTTCTTTATTTTTTCCATATATGGCAATTCTTTTTGGTAAGATATTTCTATGTATAACACTCATTTACGAAAGGCATTGAACCACAATAGCTTTACAGCAGTTGGTAAGAAAGATTGATAATGACAGTCGTGATTGCATTTATAAGCTGTGTTTTGTTCCAGTAGGACAAGTTATTTAGATTTAGATAACTTTTGTTCCGTAATGTGACCATACTATTCAGGAAGTACTGAAAATTTGATGTAATTTTTGCGTTCAGCTTCAATGCTGTTTCGTTGCCTCATTTACACAAACAGAAGGGCTTTGGTTTTATTTTCAATCGTAAGTGATTTCAACTAATTGTATATTTAGTATATTTTTCCCGTTTTGGATTAGAGATAGAGATCCTGTCCATGGCCTGAAACTGTTTGGAGCTTGTCCTCGCTCACTCGTTTCATATTCAAGACCCTTAAACTAATCCTTTTAAAAACTAGAGGAATTTTTTGAAATATGATCGAGTAAGATTTTAAGACTTTTTTTCCTTTTAAATTTTGAGAAATGCAAAGAGATCATACATCATTTTCAAAAGCAAAGTAGTAACTATTGCAAATTGTTATCTAGATGTATTATTTTTGTTACCTTATGATTGATATATTTTTTAGTTATTTGACACTTGTTATTGATGTAATGGCACAATGCAGATACAGCGGGGATGAGATCCACTTCAATCTAATGGCTGTGGTATCTGATAGGAAGCGTACCTATTCCAAACGCCTTCAGGAACTCAATGCTCTTTTTGAGAACAGTGGGATGGAATCGAGTGACATCACAACAGAAATCTCCCGGCTGGGCAATCTGATCTCACAGGAGGAAAAGAAGGAACAAAGATATAAGGTAAAGTAAAAATGACGCTCATAATAACAGATAATATTCGATGCTCAAGATTATATCACCATTAGATAGGTAGGGGCTTCTTTGGGGCCTATACCAAAATAATTCTGCGATAATATTGGCAGAGGTCCTCATACAAAGACCCCAGGAGCTGTATACACAGACTGTACGTAAAATGTTAGCATATTTGGGCACAATCTTATTGCAATGAATTATGCCCAACTTGACATGAATTTCTGTGATAGTCACATAATGTCTTGAGTATGATTCACTGTAATATATGTGTACAAAAATGTTCTAGCAGTTTATGTAAGGTCTATGTATACGGCGCCACCTCAACAAAGAGGCTCCAAGGCCTGGTTAGAAATGCCTCAAGGTAGCCACCACTCGCCCGGGACACAATGGGCCCATGCGTGTTTGAGACGCAAAATGATCTAATTATTATGGCAAAGTGAAAATGGATTTGACAAGAAGAAAGAAGGGATGAATTGGGGGCCTTTTCGCTGACAGCTTTAAACAATGGGTTGATGACCTGCTGGTCGTCAACTCTGACACTGCCTGGGCAAGAAGGGACATGAGGCGCTACTGAAAGAAGCATTCCTTTTCTATTTGGATTATATGACCGTAACTTAAAAGACTAAAATAAATAATTAGAATGTCTAGTCATCTTATCTTATAATTGTGTAGTTTTTACTCAGTTTCCATTGTGGTGGCAGCATAGCTCAGATGGTAGCGAGTCTGTCTGCTGTTGCTGTCAAGGCTGTTCGATCTCTTCTTTTAGGCAATCCTTTTTTCTATTCTTGTATATTGTCTCAGTCTCACACTGGCACTTCAACATTACATTTTGTTATTATTATATTTCTCTGTTGTTTTATTATTTTGTGTGTTTAATTTTCCCAGACAGAAAATATTCGCAGGAAGCATAATTACCTCCCTTTCATCATGGAGTTGTTGAAGATTTTGGCTGAGGAGAAGAAGTTGCTTCCCTTAATAGAAAAGGTAAGGAGAAAAAAGATAAGAAAGATTCAGTCTTTGAACACTCATTAATAAAGTCTGCAAGGTAATGAACTGTAAAATAAGCAGAGAAGCAAATGATTGTTGTCTGCTCGTTTCAATCCTGATTGCTGACTATGATCTGTCTGTGAGTGCTCGGCCCAACTCTAAAAGACACGTAACCTCAACAAACCAAAAACAAACAATCAGGTCCCCGAATGGACAGTGTGAAAATATGGTTCCCGTTGCTAGCTTTCAACCTGCTTAGCCTTGAGTGGATTACAAATACAATAGTATATGAATCATTTATATATCATTCTATATAGAAGTGTCATTTTATAGAAACACTGATTAATCAGGACGATTTACACATGACGTTCGTACTTCCTTCACCTTTTGATATGACCTCATGGAGTCCAGAATGGTAATCGGAACTGATTTTTTTATGTGGAAAAGTTCAAATAGATATATTTTAAATTATTCTTCCTTGTACTGTGTGAGGAAGTACCTCCATCCATTTCCCTATGCCTCTCTGTTCCTCATAACTGTGTGTTGATATTTTACCTATTTTTAATATGACCAGGCGAAAGAGACGGCGGCCAAGAAGAGGAAGGAGAAGGATCAGCAGTCTGTGGATGCCAAGTAGTGAGAGCAGTAACATCATCAACAATGCGATCCAATGTCCTATTGTCATGTACGTAGTGTTGGCCTGTTCGTTGAATGAAAATAAAGATGGGTTTACGTCATTTATATTTTATTCTGCAGAGGGCTGTGTCTCATTCAATATAATTTTCAACTCCCTGAGGAGTATACAGTAGAGCAGCCTGTTAGACACGCCATACTCACTGATGATATCTTTGTCTGCCTGTAGCTGGATGCTCATTCACACCTGAGTCAAAAGTGAGGAAACATGTGAAAAGTGACTTTCCCAAAAGGCTCAACATGAGTAGCTTCAGTCGGGATTGCACATAGATAAGATAAGGATGCCTGAGTGAAGTGAGGAAACAAAGTGTGTAAAGTATCTTTCCCATAGATGTACTGTCAGGATTGAGCTATGTACCTGTGAGATAATATTGAAAAACAAAAAGAAAAAAACCACACCAAAATGACATTGAATGTGTTTATTTTCCCAAAACCATAATATAAATATCGGCAAGATAATGCAAAGGTCCTTACCTCAAAAGCTCTTAAGTGGACACAATGAGTTTTGGGAAACCAAGAAATGAAAGAGCCTATATTACCCCCCACTTATTCCTTATCGGTTTTCCTCAATGCCTCTTGCATTTATCTGGATAAATTTATCTTGGTCTGCATATTTATGCCTTCTGCCTTGAAAACTGTCCTCGACCAGACACAAATCTGGTACAGGTACTGCTTAATTGCAGTATTACGTATTACTGGGAACCGATAATAAAAGATATAATATAAAGCACCAAGGGCCAGTGAAAAGAAGGAATAGAAACATTTAAACTGTTGTAACTTGCTATATTCAATGCTCTTTCACCACAAACATGAATAAGTTCAGTGTGATTTGGCGTCAGAAGCTGACTGAAAGGTTTTGGTATGTTTTAAAATATAATTCCATGTACCAACCATTTATTTTCTTTTAATTTTGTTCT
>JARFNW010135309.1:0-10938 GCA_031763155.1 Dirona albolineata | reverse complement strand
CACTCAGTCCGCTTCACGCTACGGAAACCGGGATAAGCACCGGCTCTATGGGCCTCTAGGCTCGAAAGGACTTTACTTTTTTGTTTTTTTGGAGTAGGGATGTAATTTCATAAAATGTAAAAAGTTGATGAAAAGTGAAGAAGTCATTATAGAATCTAAGTTGCTTTAAGTCATATCAATCACGAGGTTTTTAAAGTGACGAAACGAAAATAACACAGATAAAGATAAAAAATCAACAACTTTATACAGCATAACCGCCATTGCTGAAGTCAATCACCTCATCGCGTCGCAAAGAATCATGACGCGGCGCTCTTGTGTGGAGTAACCCTTTGCTGTCATTAATTAGCTATGACAGAATGAGAGGTCATCTGTAAAATGCGTCTGGACACTGGGGATCTGGTTTGACCGTCGCTGACCAGACCAACATGTCGTCATATGGGACCTGGTATTGAGTGGGGATTATTGGTCATCGACAACATGTCTCCATCTTGACCATTTTCTAAAGTCATCAGAAACGGTCTAGACGTATTATTAGGGTTTTTGCAAATGTCGGATGTCTGTTTGCTGGTGATGCGCCAGGATTTGGTATTGTATTTGTATCATCTATGAATATTTACATGATTGCTAGAAAAGAATAGTAAGTGGTGAGATGAATATTAGAGCGCATAAGATGATAACAAATAGCAAAGAAGATAAGAAAGTAAGAAGATGGGAAGTTAGGAAGATGGTGGGATATTAAGCGTTGGGAATGCTGGAAGTTGGGGTGCTGAAAAGTGACAAAGGCGTGTTGGTCGAAACGTCGCTGGGCTGTGCTGTCAATCATTGAAGCTATTAACATGCTCCGAATTTTACATTAATTTTTTTAAATATTAAAAGACAACGTTGATGATTCACTTCTTTGTTGATCATAATTTATTTATTCTTAAAAGAAGAGCTTTGATTACACTCAAGTGAATATCCTCGGGATTAAGCTCGAAATTCAATACCAGATCCACTTTTTCAAAAAATATAATATATTATGATTTCGACATCTCAACCTTAATTTATCAATAATTTGCATACTTTTTACACTATCAAACTCAAACATTTACACAAGTTGGTCCATGATATGAATAATCATTGTCCAAAATTAAACAAGTTTTGCTTGAATGGCAAGAAAGCTATTAAAGTTTTGGTACGGAGAGGTTACAGGGTCTACACAGCTCGTGGCTATCTTATACACGACCAAGTCCCTGAATCCTCAAGTGGTCAGCTTTTAATAACTTGGCATTTCTACGTAAACATAGTAGGATATCATTTTCAATACATGGCCGCTGACTTTGACATTTTCTAGACTCTATCGCCTCATTTGTTGATATTTTTCGAATCTTGAAGGGAGGTTTGAATTGTTTACATACTTTTTAGGCTTGTCCAGTCTTTGTCCAAGAGGCTCAAGTGCAATTTTCTGCATCAATTCACAAACATACATTGTAAAACGAGGTGCGTGCTACCTTTGTAGCCACATTCTAGTTATGAAAACGGTGTCTAATTCATCAATTTGAATAGCACTTCAATGTTTCCACATCAAGCACAAGTCCTCGTGAGTCAGTTTTCTAATGCCCAACATCTCACATTGACAAGATGTTCATGACTGCTATAGCCCACGAAAACACATCGAACATTGAACTTTACATAGTGAAGGGGGAGGAGGGAGAGGGAGGAAGATGGGAAGAGGAGGGGGAGGGTCTTAGAGAGGGTGGGAGGGAGGGAAATTGACGGAGAAAAACTGATTCAATCCGATTTGCCTTTTCTTAGTTTTGAAAATCGGATGTGTACATCGAAAAGTCCATCCTTTGTGAGCGCGTTTTTCGTTTTCTGTGGAAAACATTTTCCCAGTCTTTGTCTAGCTGAATCTACAAATGTTGGAGGATTTTGACAATCTGTTTCGTTTGCGTATGTCTGTAATCTGTCCCTTTGTATCCACGTTTGTTTTCAGAGGTTCTAAGCCATTTGAAATTGCTTTTCTCGTTGGTTTAAACCATTCAACTATTGCATTCTGTGTCAAATTTGTCACTAATTCTGGTTTAAAACCCATTGAGATGGTAATGTCTATGTATACAATTCATCTCAAGTCGATAAGAAATGTAGAAACGATGAGATGATCAAATGAATCCGACATAAATCTGCAACAAAGTCGCCAACTTAGGAAGACAGAAACGCGACAACATGGCCAAGAAACCCTGCCAAAGACACAACATCTTGGAAAGGATGTAGGTTAGGAGTGATTTACACGATTATCTCCAAACATCCTAACAAAATAAAACAGACAGAATAAGTATTTATCACTAAATGATACCGTAACAGCAACCAACATCAGGGGAAAACTGTCAAGGAAGATGGAGGGAATCTCATTATCAAAAGTTGTGAGAAGCAAAAACGCGCAATCTGTTCCTTTCCTCCACGTAATCCAACACTCACGTGGCTTGAAAATTGGTTGATTTGTGAAATATATACATTTGTGTTGAAAAAAATAACACAAAACTTGGAAATTAAACAGCCAAAAACCAGCAAGAAAACATCATAAAAGTGTCATAAGTTAGTTCAACGACCTGGGCCAATTTTCCAAATTATACACGAAGGGACTTTGTCAAAGCAATTTCACATTTCTAAACCCATCACAGCTATGTGTTTGGGTCGTTTACATAAAATATTAAATATAGATAAACACTGCACGAAGGCCCGTGGTCAGTGAAAGGGGCCCACCGGTGGCGATCTGTCAAGGAAGGGCTAACAAAAGGCTGCTCTGACATGGGAAGACCATCAGAAATCACACAGCCATCTGCAATGTACAAGCTTATCTTCAAGCATTATGATAATTTGTCCCGTGGTATGAAGAAGACGGCGAAATAAGTACTGATAAGTGAGGTGCCAGAATTTGTCTTCAAAACTTTCGTACCCAAGTTGTTGGATGTGGGGTAGGGTCAGTTTGAACCATGACTTAATTTGATGGATGTGTGTCATAAGGCCAAAGGTCATGATAACAGGGAAATCCTCCCAAATGAATTGCCATGCAAAACAATAACATGATAAATAAATAAATATCGAAAAAAACCCAAAACAAGCGGGGCCGGGTGAAAATGGAAAAACTCCAAATTATGCAAAACAAGTAGCAACAAAACATGGAACGTTTCTTTGCTCTGTTAGTTGTTTCACACTTGGAGTTAGATATATCATTTTCACCCTCACCTCTTTTTTTTTCATACCTGACCTCTTATTCGGATTTTCACCTTCTGACCGCCCTCATTCCTTTACAATGTGATTGATTGTGGTTTGGGGATCATTGGTCTCCATAAAGTGAATATATTATTATATCGTTGCTACATTCCTTGGTCGTGGATGTATATTCCCCCTAGTATCTTCAAAGCTGGGTGTGGGGGGAGGGATAAAGACCAATGCTATAGATTAGGTAATGTCTTTGTTTGGTCATCCGCACAACACTGCTTGTAGTGGTACTAATCACCAAAAATTATATTTTGACATAGCAGGCTGATCCCCTGTTTGTCTTAATTTCTACGTTCATAAAGTCTTCCACAGCTTGGTCGGTCAGCCATGTGTTATGTTCGAGACGCCAAATTGTTTGAATGAATAGTTGCTATTGCGAATTATAATAATATTTATCACGATCTCGAGGTCAGCAGTAAAAACCTCACGGCCACCCACATTACAATAACTATGACTGTGATCATGATTCTGGCCACTCTCTGTTCACCTCATCATCATAGGTATCATGATATTATTCTCTACACTGTCAAACACATATTACACTTTAGTATGTAGTATGTATTTTCCATCGATGTGATAATATTATATAACATGAATTGTGGGTTTCGAGGCTGATATCATGCAAAGATTGTGACAGCAATAAATAAGTGCATGAGAATTGCATCCATTTTCAGTCAGTCTAGAAGCAAAATGAGGTTGGCTGCCTGAAGCAGGTAATCCGTAAATGGGAAAAAGTATGGATAATGATACAGTTTCGTATGTTACGATAAACAATACAAGAGACGTTTCGGGTTTCCCCTTTCTCAACTTCAAACAATTCAACGATTAACAAGAGTGACGCGAAAGGACGAGTGGAGTCCACGCGTCCGTCACAAAAACTGAAGGAGTACCAGAATTGGATGGGTCTTTTAATCATTGTCTTTGTTGTCTTTGTTGTCTTTGTTGTCTTTGTTGTCTTTGTTGTCTTTGTGAAAACCAACAGGTTATCATAATATCATATTATAATATCATAAATATGGCTTAACAAGAATGCATTCTTTAAATATCCTTTACGTATAAATATATCAAACATTAAATTATTAGTCATGCAAAATTATCATTTGGAACTGGCAGCAACAAACAATAATGATTATAATAATGGCAAACTTCGGAAGCTATGTAGACATGAGTAAACATCTTAATACGTAGATAGATTCAATAATTGACAGCACAAAACAACAAAGAATAACATTGGCGCATTTGAAACCATTGACGTGTAATCTAGTCGTAACGGTAACGAAAACCAAATCAATTCCTTATCAATCGCCACTACTACTACTAATAATAATAATAATAATATATCTTTATTGTCCATAAGGAAATTCATTTTGGTTTACATTGCAGTCAAACAAATCAAGTTTGCATAAATTCATGAATACACTCAGACACGCACACAGACGCACGCATGTACCAATTCATACACACACAGGCAGGGTGAATACATGTTGAAGGAAAAAAAACAAAAACAAACAGGCGGTTTATATAATATGTCACAAAACAAATACAACGATAAAGACGAAATTGATATTATTCTATTATTATTACCATCATCATTACTATTGTTGTTGTCATCATCATCATCATCATCATCATCATCATCATCATCATCATCATCATCATCATCGTCGTCGTTGTCGTCTTCGTCGTCGTCGTCGTCATCGTCGTCGTCGTCGCCGTCATCATCATCATCATCGTCATCGTCATCGTCGTCGTCTTCGTCGTCGTCGTCGTTATCATCATCATCATCATCATCTTCATCACCATCATCCGTTGACCACGACCTATAAAATCAATCTGTAAACATGATAGAATAGTTAATGTATATATTGACCTTGTTAACAAACGGAACGAACATTATCATAAAGCAATCATAAAAAATACGAGACAGAGGATTGACGTCAATGAAAAACCGAACTTCCAAAGGTGTGAAATTTCAATATAATATGGCGTGACAACTGAACACTGGTTTGTTAGGGTGGCGCCATAGCTCAATGGTAGTGAGACAATCTGCTGTTCTCGGCAAGGCGGTGTTACGGTGGCAGGCATGGTTAAGACACCCCCCCCCCCCCCATCCTCCCCTATTCGACAACTCTTTTTTTCTCTACTTGTTTATTGCCTCTCACTCACTGGCAGTGCAACACTCTCCTCCTGTTATTCCGTCGGTTTTGTTGGTTACAAGACGTTTTGTCAACAATCCTCATTATTCCAAATTGGCAAATGATAATGAAACATGGCGATCATTGCCAGTGGTGCAGTGGTAAAGTCACTCGCCTTTGATTCGAGAGGTCGCTGACTCAAATGCCGGTGAAAGCACTGGATTGTTTTTTCCCTCTCAAGACCTTGATCCCACTTTGCAGCACTGCACTGCGGCTAACGCCTGGGTCAAATTTCCACCTGGGATGCATAAAGGTGAATATATTTATCTATTTATTAATTCTATTTATTTAATAAAATTTTCTGTCATGTAACTTGACTTTGCTATTCGTAGAGTACTGCAGGTACACAATTTGTACACTTTGTGTCCAATTTTCTTAATAGACGGTAACTCCACCTTGATTCAGCGTCATTTTTGCGACGTTCCCCAAAATAAAAGAACTCTTTATTGGGAGACAAGCGAGACACACAGACAATCTCTAACACGTTAACTGCATTTCCCGTCATGGAATTTTTGTCGATTTGACTATATCCCAATTAAATGTATCTATCAAGGACACACTCAATAATTTCACCAGTTTGGGGTTTCTCTTCTTACCTCCTCTGATGTACATTTGCAGTTTCCACATACCTTGCTGGAATAGTCAGCCTTGGTGGAAGTCATCAGAATCTGATTATAGTGAAGAGTTCTAAATTGTGTCTGGGGTTGTGTAAATGTTTTGCTTTATTTTGTAAGACATTTGACACAGCGTTCTCTCCCCTCTACACCTATATGGCGATTGCTCATAAATAGGGAATAGGTCAGTATTAATCCCTTTTATATCATATGCATTTTGTCAAAAAAACCACATTGTTTGCCGACTCTAAGAAAACTTGGTTATTAATTTCCTGGCCTAAATCAGCCTGTTTCATCAACATGATAAGTGGGTTAACATAATACTATTATGTTTCAATAACATTTGAAGTTGTATAGATAATGTTGCGACACCCTAAGCCTATATTATATCTTCCGTGGGGGTTGCAAAGCTATCGTAAAGTTACGATAGTTTTGCACTGAGGGATATGTTAAACATTGTGCTATGGTGCTCAATGTGTCAAAACGGCGTTCCCTAAACATTAAAACTAAGAATGTTGAGATATAATGAAAATATATCGTACCTTTGACTTGAATGAAAAATAAAGCAGTTTTTATTTTATTTTCTGACAAGTGAGTTTTTTAGATACGACAGTTTTTCACCCTTCTGACGATATTATATTCCTGGAACATCTAATCATAATGATTTGGCCTTAACAACGGGGTACCGTCAAACTGTCTAACGATGACATAAAAAGCGTTCACATGATCAAAAGCAGACATCTCTATAAGCTTACTTGACAAGAACAACAATAAGAAGAGGATTTTTCTCACATTTCAGGTGTGGTGATTTCGTCTTAACATTCACAAACGTTAAAAAAGACAACAAATTGCGTAATATAACGGCGATTGGTTTCAAGTTATGCGTTTGATATAGACCGGCTGCGTAATTTAACTGCGATTAGTTTGAATATAATATTATTGGTATGAATGAAATATTTGAAGGCTGTGATGCATGACGATCCTAAGAACATAATACATTTCTCTAAACATATAAACACCAACGATGTGGTCTACATTGCACATACCTTTGGATTGACAAAACGGATTCCAAGATGAGAATTTTAGTGTGGGGTAATGAAGTAGGCTGAAGAGTGATCAAAAACAAAAACAAAACGATATCGAAAGGAAATCACACTTTAAAAGATAAAGGTGTTTACAGTTTTCCCGAAAGGTTTAGACTTGCCGAAAATATTTCGGACCAAGGTTATTTTGGGATTATTGCGATTGACCTTGAGTTGAAATAAACGTATCTTGTGTCAAGCAAAAAGATCTCAGGCTTCGCTACTTTCACACTAAATAAATATTACTCTGGAATACATAGTGCATACCCAAATAGTATTGAGGTAAGGAAACCCTTTTCTGACTTATACTACTTTCGCTTTAAGTATCCCTCTATCAGAGGGAAGGCAAGCGTCTCACTAAATATCCCTCCATCAGAGAGAGGCAAGTCAAGCTTCTCATTAAGTATCCCTCTATCAGAGGAAAGGAAAGCATAGCGCCTCAATAGATATCCCTCTATCAGAGGGAAGTCAAGCGTCTCACTAAATTTCCCTCTATCAGTGTAAGGAATGAGGGCTGCCTCTATCAATGTGAAGTCTGGATTCTCACTAAATATTCCTCTATCAGAGGGAAGACATTCTCATTAAACATCCCTCTACCAGAAGAAAGTCTGACGTCTCACTAAATATTCCTCTATCAGAGGGAAGACATTCTCATTAAACATCCCTCTACCAGAAGGAAATCTGACGTCTCATTAGATATCCCTTTATCAGAGGAGGCATAGTGTATCACTAAAACTCCCTCTATCAAATTGAAGATACCAACGCCTCGCTAAGTATCGCTCTATCCGAGACAAGCCTAGCGCCTCATTACATATCCCTCTATTAATTAGAGGCTAGCTTAGCGCCTCATTACATACATACCCCTCTATTAGAGGCTAGCTTAGCGCCTCATTACATACATACCCCTCTATTAGAGGCTAGCTTAGCGCCCCATTAGATATCCCTCTATTAGAGGCTAGATTAGCGCCCCATTAGATATCTCTCTATTAGAGGCTAGATTAGCGCCCCATTAGATATCCCTCTATTAGAGGCTAGATTAGCGCCCCTGCTGTGTATCCCTGTGGTAGACTGAACGTTTGTTGAATAAATTATTGGACAAAGCCTTTTTCCGATGATTTTTTTATAACTAGCAGACTACTAGTCTAGAATGAAGAGCCTGACATTGAATTCCAACAGTGATAAAACATTAAGATACACCGACTGAATTCAAGTCAGCGAAGCCTAGCCTAGGATTCCACACATTTCTATTTAATTCAGACAAGCAAAAAATACATTTTGAACCTGTAATTTTTAAAACTATTTGTCAGTTTTCTTAAAAGCAGAGGGCGTGTTCTTTCATAACGATAAAATCATATTTTTTAAAAACCATTAGATCGTACCACCTGCCAATTCTATCGCACTTGTTTGTTTTTGGTTTTTGTTGGTTTCTTTTTTTTTGGGCGTTTCTTTTGATTTTCTTGGGGGTTTTTTAACGATTATTTTTCATTGTTTTGTTTCGGATTGTTTTTGTTGCTTTTATAGAGGGGGGGGGGGGTGTCTTCGGGGTGTTTTTTGTTTGTTTTGTTGGGTTTTTTAGGGTTTGATTTGATGAAATACAAAATTCGCGTCGTTAGAGTGTGAAAAATATAAAAGGGAAACCATTTTGCGGTTAAGGATCAAATGCCGCGATGGCCACTCCTTATTTTTGATTTTGCATTATCCGACGACGAACCAGCCACTTCTCACGGGGATATTCAAACAAACCAATTCTAATATTATTATTATTATGCCCGTTCCCAAAACAGTGAGTGAAGAAGGATTAGGGGTCGACGCGGGTGCGTTGATCGCGTAGCAACAAGGGAACGCCGCTTCACGCGTAGACAGTCACGACCATACAATATTATTTTTTATTGAAGCACGCTCGTCACTCCTGCTCTCTTCATGATTCATGAATGAATGAGTGGTGACCGGTGCGAGAAGTTGAGCTTGGAAATTGTGACATTGAAAACCCCTTAATCTCGCTTCGCAACCGTGTTTGTATACCTCACAGCTAACCCAGCTGCTATAGATACCACTAAATCCTTTTGTTATTGTGTTTTTGGTAATATCAAACTCGCTGAGCTGTATTGAACAGACACCTTCCGATTGCACAACTAATAGTATGATGTAGTATGTTTATATAATAGATGTTAAACTCGTTAGTTTCGTTAGGTATCGTTTTAATCCCACGAGTTTTATCACAAATTGTATTAATTCGACTTTTAAAGAGCTTCAATTCAAATCTGATTAAAGCGGATGGGTAAGGGTTGGGGTTTAAGGTTAATGATATCCAGCATACGTGATTTGTCTGAGGAAATAGCTGGAAATAATCACATTTTTGAAAAAGCAATCACTGATGAAGTAGTTTTTTAAATATTTTACTTCTTTTTATTTTATAGACGAGGAAATTGTGGGCACATTACCTACAAACACTGGTTGGAAAAAATCCTTGGACCAAAGGAAACGGCCATGATGGGGCCCTATCAGGGGTGCAAGCCCGGCGTTAATCCGTCCATTGTCACCGAGTTTGATGTGCGTGGCCGCTCTACGATTCGGACATACCCTCGTACAACTCAGACATTCCAAGAAATCCCAGAGGGAAATCTGCCTCTCCAGCATGTATCTTTTGCTCCCCTTGTAGATTGGTGATAACCTGACGGGGATACTGGAAGCAAGGTGAATCGAAAATCAAAGGTTTATGATAAGTAAATGGCTTCAGAGACCGTATCCTACACAAACCATACATTAACTGTTAGCACATTTTGGCACACTCATATAGCATTGAATTCTACTTACAACATAACGTGATTATAATTATTCTCAGGTTGCGCACATGTCGTTAACGTATGGTCGTGTATACGGCCCCAGGTGGAAAGGGGAAACCCAAAATGTTTGTGCATTCTTACACTGTATATAGCCTACTTGAAGCTTTTTACTAGTTACACACCTTTGATTGAGGAATTATAGAACTGCATATAATTCTTCGCCCCCCTTTTCGTAATTATATACGACACAATAATATGATAAAAGGCTAACCTTGTGCATTCCGCAAATATTTTTACACGCACGAGATCAAAGGCGCCACGTGTTTCTTGTGTGCTCCGTTCTGATCTTGCAAAAATGCATTACCCGGTGATCACGCGTCTAGAGCTACGAGCTAGAACAGCTGACTTCAGCCTTTTACATGATGCAACGTGTCAGATCTCGTCAGACAGGAATTTCACGGTTCAATAGACTCATTGAGAGAAGCGCCGTGAAATAAATTCCAAACAGGGATAGATAGGAATGCAAGACAGGGTGTATAAAGCTCTGTTTTTTTAATTTTACGAGGTCGCTTTGTTTCTAGAGCATTCTTGTCGAAAATCATTGGTCTTGGAATTTCTAAGTGCGTGTTAAACAACGCAGATTGTCATTGATGGCCAAGTTTTGTATATATGAATTTACAAGTGCATGCCGCTGCATTTTTGTCAAAGTACATCTTTAAAAAAATATGCAAATGTATATTTTACATCACCGAAAAATGCAGCGGTATCCACTTGCAAAACAGATACGCACAACTGATGGACATGAAGCTAGTCCAAGCTGTGATATAAGGTATTATGGACAGCATATAGGCAATTAACACTGCTGTCCATTGGTGGTCAGTAATCAAAAGATGTATTATATAGAGATGGGGGGGGAGAGAGGGGGGGGGAGAAAGAAAGAAAGAGAGAGAGAGAGAGAGAGAGAGAGAGAGAGAGAGAGAGAGAGAGAGAGAGAGAGAGAGAG
>JARFNW010135298.1:0-10939 GCA_031763155.1 Dirona albolineata | reverse complement strand
TGTGTGTGTGTGTGTGTACTTACTTGTTATTTACTCCATTGCTCTAGGCAACTCATCTCTGGCGAGTCCGGTGTCTTTCTCTACCTGATCGAAATATTATGTGAGCGAGGGTCTACCTCTTGATCTCTTTCCATGTTTTAGTTCCCAAAGAATTACTTTGTTAACTATTTCCTCTTTGCTTCTATGGCTTCAAGAATGAACTGATATAATGATACGTATGTGTGTGTGTGTGTGTGTGTATCTGTGTGTGTGAGTGGGTGTGTTTGTGGGTGTGTGCGAGAGAGAGAGAGAGAGAGAGAGAGAGTGTGTGTGTGTGTCGTGAGAGAGAGAGAGAGAGTGTGTGTGTGTGAGAGAGAGTGTGTGTGCATGTGCGTGTGTGAGTATCTGTTTGTATGTGTGTATATATATATATATATATATATATATATGTGTGTGTTTGGGAGTGTGTGTGTGTGTGTGTGTGTGTGTGTGATAGTGAGTGTGTGTGTGTGTGTGTGTGTGTGTGTGTGTGTAAAGAAAAATGAATCGTCTACAAAAATCAAACCACAAACCTTTCATTATCCGGGTGAATGTGCTAGTGGTTATCGAATGGTTTATGATCTTCTATTTTTTTTAACAAAAAAACACATTCAAAAATATGCCTTTTAGATCTGTAGATTTCTATTTCAGTGGCATAATATTATCGTCTTATTCCAAAAATAGAACGCCTTTGGGTTTTTCAAACTAGCTGACTCCCACTTTATTTGCCTACTCGTAAGACAAGAGTTTAATTGAAAGAACTATTTATTACAAAAGTGTTGTAACATATTTATTTTTTCACCTTTGATTCATCGACATAACTGTTTACCATTCATTCGTTCATTTTTGGAACCATAATTAAATAATAAATAAAAAATGTATCCTTTATCACAGACAGACTGTTATCGTACCCAATAAAGCGTTATTATTGATGCATGGGATTACACGTCATAACCTAATCAAAACGCGCAAGCAAATACAACTGTGTGTGTGAGAGAGAGAGAGAGAGAGAGAGAGAGAGAGAGAGAGAGAGAGAGAGAGAGAGGATGGGAGGGGGTGCGTTGCTGGGTGTCCATGAGTGTGTGCATGCGTCTGTGTGGATGTTGCACGATTGTACGTGTGTGAGTGAGTGTGTGAGTGAGTGAATGAGTAAGTAAGTGTGTGAGTGAGCGAGCGAGTAAGTAAGTGAGTGGTTGAGTGAGTGAGTGAGCGGGCGAGTGAGTAAGCGGGGGAGTGGGTGAGTGATTAAGTGAGTGAGTGGGTGAGTAAGTGAGTGAGCGAGTGAGTGAGTAAGTAAGTGAGTGGGTGAGTGAGTGAGAGAGCGAGTGAGTGAGTGAGTGGGTGAGTGAGTGAGAGAGCGATTGATTAAGCGAGTGAGTCAGTGAGTGAGTATGCAACTGAGTGGGCGAGTGTGTGAGTAAGTGAGTGTGGGTCGGGTGGGGCGGGGAGGGGTGTCTGCATGCGCCGTCTTTAACATTTATGCCAAATTATTCTCATAGTAATGGTCCATGTTATGATGAAACTGAATATCATTCAGACTGTTACCGAAACTGGACGACGGTGGAGCAGTGGTCAAACCATTCGCCTTTGGTTCGAGAGGTCTCGGGTTCGAATCACGGTGGAAGCACTGGAGTTTTTTCTAAATACATTGTGGCCCTGTACTGAGGCTGACGCCTGGGTTATTCCAGTCTACCTTTCAGACAAATGTCCCCCTTAGGATGGACAAAGGGAATTGATTTATATTTCATTCTTTATAATCAAACAAAATATTATTATTGTTACTGAAATTAAAACTCATTGCTCAAATGTCTAATGACTTAACATTTTATTTTCTTCCCAGATTCTACAACAAAAATATTCTACGACCGGGATGTGATTAAAATCGAAGGATATCGATTATCATCGTGTCAGTACAAAAATCGTTTGCAAAGTTCAATGTGAATATCTATCTGTAGAACATTTGCCTTGACAACTGGCATAGGGTTACATTGAAATATATTATATAGACTATATTAATCTGTTTACTGTGACTGGCAGATATTCTGCTCGACGAGTTTCTAATTAAATAGATAATCATTTTTATATTATTTAGATCGAACGAAAAATAGATCTTCATAATTTGTTTATCGATTTTTGAATAATAATATCGAGATTGAATATGACAGGATAGTCAATATTTATTTCCTTGACAGGGACCTGAATTTACTGCTTTCCTTACGTCTTAAAAACTAAAAAATTACTTGGTCAATCCTTATTTAAACATTGTTTGGTGCAGGATTTTCAAAACGACAACGACCCTCAGAAAATTGAAACCAACTGTTGTCACTTATGATCTAGAAAAAGAAATATCCCGAGACACAAAAACAGAAAACACCAACATCAATTGAAAATGAATCGGGAAAAACCAGACATCGATACATTTCTTATTTTGGCCAGGAGAGGCGAGTCCGAGCACAAACTTCGAGGCTTCATTGACAGATCTCCAGTCAAGGAAGTGACGTCATGGACGGATCGGGACGGTATGGACATCATGCACAACGTCATCATCGCCATCAACCCGGAAGCCGTCGACTACCTGCTACGTCACGGATTTTTCGTCCGGCCTCACATCCCTGCCACCACACCGTACAGCCACCTGGCGGCTTTGCTGGGGCAACGGGCGTTGCTTCAGGTGTTACTCCAACACCGACCCGATGACTTCTACCCGTCCCAAATCCCAATCAAGCTACCGTCCAAAGTGGTGGAACACATCACCAACTCTGGCAACTCCCACCCAGACACTGTGATCCAAATGAAAGCCCCCGATGAAGTAGATTCATCGATCAAAACTGCTGCACCAAAGACAACCTCTTCCTCATCATTATCGTCATCAGCATCCACATCTAAACGCACAACAACAGCAACAACAACAACAACCACCAAACGACCCTCGTCAGCAGCTCATAAATACCACATAGAATCCGTGCCCACGTTTTTGACAAACGTCGAAAGTACACCATCACAATCATTATCTCTGTTAGAAGTCGCTTCAAGGACAGGGAAGCTTGAGTGCGTCAAGATCATACTAAACCAATGCGTTCTCAAACGCCACGCCGAAGACAGTGTCGACGGGAATTCCTCAAACTCCAGTGACATCGCTCTGGCTTGCGTGGCTGACAGTCCTCAAGCTTTGGCGTTGATACTACACACTAAAACTCCGTCAACACCCGACTGGGAAGCTGGGGTGGAAGTCTGTCTGAGGCACGCACGACCCGAGTGTCTGGACATCCTGCTACAGCTAGGACTGGACACCAGACACATGTTCAAGAGCAAGAATTTCTTCCACGTCCTGTACACGTCTGCCTCTATGCAGGGCCCGAAGAGCCTTGCCAGGATGGCTCGAACGACGGAGGTGCTCATCAAACATGGCCAGAACGTGAATGCCCGGTTGCCCTGCCGGACATTTCCCCTTTACAGTCTACTGACCAACGCCTTCTGTTTCAGAGACTACCATAGCACTAACTATTACATACAGGTAAAGACGAATCTTCAATATGAAATAGATGTATATCTATATATAGATGAATTACCTTTATTCATCTATATAAATATAGATACATTCCCTTTATTCATCTATATAAATATAGATAATTCCCTATATTCATCTATATAAATATAGACAAATTTCCTATATTATTCATCTATATAAATATAGACAAATTCCCTATATTCATCCCAGGGGGAAATTTGTCTTCAGGGTCTATTCCGCGAGGGTGGACAGGAATAACCCAGGCGTCAGTCGCAATGCAGCACCGCAAAGTGGGATAAAAAAAAATCAGTACTTCAACCTAGACTTGAACCCTCGACCTTTCTAACCAAACCAAAGGCAATTTGTGACTTAATCACTGCGCCACCGCACCGTGGTTGACAAAGAAAAATAGCTTTCATTTATTATTTCATGTAACACTGTGTATCATCCGTGAGACTGTATTTGTACGGGGATTCGGACTGGAAACACATCGGTAAGGTTATATTCAAGTTTAAAAAAAAGTAAAATCCTTTCGAGCCTTGAGGCCCATAGAGCCGGTGCTTATCCCGGTTTCCGTAGCGTGATGCGGACTGAGTGACCTTATGTCAATCGCCCTTCTGGATAGGACGCTGGTATATCGCAGATTACTTCCCCAGCTGTAAGCTGGTACCCATTTATTTACACCTGGGTTGAGTGAGGCAATTGGAGTAAAGTTTCTTGCCCAAGAAAAACAACGAAGTGGCAGTGGTAGGAATTCGAACCCACGACCTTCGCCATGAGAGTCGGCTGTCCTAACCACTCGGCCACCTCGCCTCCATATCGTTACATTATAATATTATGACATTGATAGTGACGGGACACGCTCCGGACCGGACGGGACAACAGACAACGTGGTACTACCAACTTGAAAAGGATGTATGCTGAAAGAGGAATAGAGGAACTTGTTGTGTTTATCGAGTGCCTTTTATACCGCAAGAAGCAGGTGTAGGGGCCAGCCATATGTCAAGTTCTGAAGGGTGCCAATGACAAATGGAAGTTAATCCAAATGACAACAAAGACTAACACCACTCATCACCTTACACATGTCTAGAAAGTCTCTGCATCATAAATTAAAGACGAGCAGGTGATGAGCCCACCGCGTCTAAACCTATTTACCAGTAAATTGGACAACAATGTACCATCAGGTCCATACATTTTACCGATAAACACTTTGCTGTTACCCCAGTGGTTACTCTTCAGTTACAGGAAAACTAGGAGTAGTGGCCACCTGGGCAAGAATAGAGGAACTATTAAATAAACACCACTGTCTGATGAACCAAATCAAGCTGCTATTATAGTGTCACGTTCTCCGGCGCCCTGCCCCGTCCGGCGTCGTGTCCCTTCACTACAGTTTCATTTGTTAAAAATTTCATGTATGATAAGATAAGATAATACTTTATTTCGTCCCCGTGGGGAAATTCTTTGTACAGACCTGAATACGATGTTATTTTACGTTATTTTACGTTATTTTACGTTATTTTACGTCATTTTACGTTATTTTACGTTATTTTACGTTATTTTACGTTATTTTACGTTATCTTACGTTATTTTACGTTATTTTACGTCATTTTACTTAACCTAACAATGACGTGAATGTAACACTATGTAACTTCTGTGAGACTGTAGAGTACTGGAACGGGGACACGGACTGGAGAAAAGGTCGTTATCGTTACATCATGAGAATATTATGGGGAGTCGGTGGTGCAGTGGCTAAGTCACTCGCCTTTGGTTCGAAAGGTCGCGGGTTCAAACCTCGGTGGTAGCACTGGGTTTTTTTTCTCAAGACCTCGATCCCATATTGCGGCGCTGCTCTGCGGCCGACGCCTGGGTTATTCCGGTCTACCCTCGGAATAGACCCTGGAGACAAATTTTCCGCTGGGATGAATAAAGGGAGTTTTATTTATTTGTTTTTCATTTTTTAAAATGAGATCATTTATCATTTTGGTGGGGGATTTCAAAAAGCAATAATAATAATGTGCTCTCACTGTCGCCATCGATCAACGCATATCGTGATTTTTAATCACCGCATGCAAAAATAGATATATTATTATCATTATGATAACAATAACACGGGTCCAATGAAACGCTATCAATCTATATAAACAGTGTTCGTGTAACGTTGCTATCCAAACAAATCTGTGCATACAAATCAGCAGAGGGAACAGCCTTGGATAGTTAATTAGGATTATGCCTGAAACACCTCGACGACACTCAGCCACTGCTATTCTGTGACGTTTTGAGCTGTTGTACGTTTGTGTTTTGTGGGGTTTTTTGTAGTGTGTTTGTTGGCTGTGGAAGGGGAAACCCGAAACGTTCTTTGTTCTGTCACCTTTTTAACTTTGAAGCTATATCATTTTCCCCCCTTGTTTTTTCATACCTTCTATTTTGATTTTTAGCTTCCCTGAATGACTGAACACTGTCCTGGGCTTTCTATGGATCAGGAATTTAAAAAACAAACAAACACACTTAACTTAACTTAACAATGACGTTTCGATTATAAACATTTGTCAAGTTACAGACAAATGTACATGAAGTGGATCTATTATTATCCCTAGCTATAGACTAATAGGTGTGGAAAAGGGGGGTGGGTGGGGGTGGGTGGGAGGATGTCATCCTGGAATCTTTCAATTTGAGTAAACTATTAAATTACTCTCTTCATTGTCCACTCCCTTATCTCCACCACCACCTCCCCCCTCCCCTCTGCCTCCCCTCTGCCTCCCCTCCTCAATCAAGGCTTTGAGGATACTACTAAGATATGGAGCGAATCCCAACTATGACGAGGTCGAGTTTGAGAGGAAGCACCCAAGGTTGGTTCTTATTACCTGCTTTGTTTTCATTTCATTTCAAATGGTTTGGTTTTACATGATAAAGTGGTGGTTGTGATTGTGGTGGTGGTGGTGGTGGGGATGCGTGTTGGTGTTGGTGGTGGTGGTGATGGTGATGGTGGTGGTGATGCGTGGTGGTGGTGGTGGTGATGCGTGGTGGTGGTGGTGATGCATGGTGGTGGTGGTGGTGGTGATGCGTGGTGGTGGTGATGTGTGGTGGTGGTGGTGGTGATGCATGGTGGTGGTGATGCATGGTGGTGGTGATGCATGGTGGTGGTGATGCATGGTGGTGGTGATGCGTGGTGGTGGTGGTGGTAATGGTGATGGTCTTTTTTCATTTTCATTTTATTCTACAAGAAATGCATTTATACGTTTGAGAATACATAAAAATATGATGACACGAAATCGAGTTCATTTATATCATAACATGTTAGTCTTCTCACTTGCAGTTACTCTTTCCCACACACGCACACACACACGAACGCATACACACACACACACACACACACACACACACACACACACACACACACACTCTACTCACATGAATAATACCTAAACATATTATATAAACAGGGAATGTGTTTTAGGCTTTGAGGTTTTGTCCTGCCTCACATAATTCCTCAAACACATTAAATTTATTTTCTATCCATTTGAACACCCTTGCACCTCCATTGAACCCCAGACAAGCTGCAAACAAGGTGATAGGACGCCTGCCCTACAGTTCGGCCCTGCATTGCCTCATGGAGACGGCCGAGAAGTACGCCGAGGACCTCGACTCGCCCACACTGGCTGTCCAGTTCATTGAGGACTGTGCCAGTGTCCTCATGAGTCATGACCAGGCCAACATGAATGTCATTGGGAGTCTGGGGGACCCGCAACTGTAAGTCATCCGCTGTGAAGTAAAATAATTGGTTTGTTTGTTTGTTTGTTTGTTTGTTTGTTCATCGAGGAGTCCCCTTTATACCGCAAAAAGCAGTGTAGGGGCCAGCCATAATAATATGTCAAGCTCTGAATGGTGCACATGACAAATGAAAGTACATCCAAATGTCAATCAGGACTTATAATACCTGTCATCGCCTAACACTTGGCAGAAAGATTCTGCATTAAAGGAATTAAAGACGAGCAGGTGATGAGCCATAATTGGGTATGTAGTTTAAACCAGGCTTCTATAAATGGCAATGTATTATAGTAATAAACGTTTCGGGTTTCCCCTTTATAAATATACAACATACTACAACGAATATAAAAAAAATGAAATGAAGGGAGAATTAAGTGCTTATATAGGTCCACCCCATCCACCTCGAAATAATTTAAACCGCGTCTTCCTCGTTCAAAGAGAATGGCATTCGAGCCTAATCGATAGATTTCCAAGCTCTGTATCAGGCCATGTGTTCTTGTGGCGCACAGACTTGCACTTAACCTGGATACGTTTTACCTGGCTCTGCGCATGGATGTCTTCTGCCATGTACATTGTCCTCGGCCAGACACAGAGCTAGTCCCTACACTGGTTTAATGACGGTTATAAAGAGAACAGATAACAATATTATGCCCATCAGGCAGCGTGTGGCAAATTAAGTGTTGAGTGAATGAAAGAAGGATAATGTCAAAGTGCGTGCCAGCGAGAGACACGAACAGGAATAGAAGAAAAAAACTAAGATTTTTGGTCGAATGGCGGAATCGAACCCACGCCTGCCACGGCAATACCGCCTTGCCGAGAAGAACAGACCAACTTACTACCTCTGAGCAATCAATGCCGCCAGTGCGGAGTGTTCCGTTGCTTTCCCTTGCCAAATGTGATACTGAAAAGCGCTTAGAGCACGGTCGGTGTTGATCGTGGATAAGCGCTATATATAAATGTCATTTTTTCCATATCACAAGTGCTTGTCAATAAATCATCGGAAAAAACTAAACAAACGTGATGAAATTGCTAAAAATCAGGTAGTCTATATCGATAGTCAAAAATGTAAATTAAAAAGGCTACATAATAGTGTACGGTGAATGCAGAAAGAACAAGGAAAAATGGTACGTCTTCAAAGTTAAAACAGGTAATAGAACAAAGAACATTTCGGGTCTCCCCTTCCTCAGCCTACAAACACACCAATGTTAATGCAGAAGCTTCTGAGAACAAATCATAGGGCTGATGGTTGTCATTGTTTTATTGCTGATTCTAGATGGACAGGAAATGATTGGCGGGAAGTGCGCACTTAATAGCATTGAAGTTATGATAATTTCACATTAGATACCTGGGAACGTAACGTGGACATTATTAATTTGTAACCCATTATGATGATGATGATGATGGTGATGATGATGATGATGATGATGATGATGATGATGATGATGATGATGATGTTGATGATGATGGTGGTTGTGGTGGTGATGATGATGATGATGATGATGATGAGGATGATGATGACGACGACGACGACGATGATGAGGATGATGATGATGATGATGATGATGATGACGACGATGATGACGACGATGATGATGATGATGATTTTCTTTATCTCTGTGGTGAAAGCCAACCATCCCTTTCTGTTGTGTGCGATGCTTCTGAGTGTTTCAGCTTTTTCCGTGATGCTAAATGTATGGTGTTGTCTTGAAGTCTTTTTAAAATCGGGTTTTAAGGTTAATGTATGGACAGCATAGCTGTCACCTGTTAATATCGAGCCTTTTATATTATCTGTGTGCATGAAGGTAAAGGGCAAAGGTTTTATTATTTCAACATTGGAACATTCAATGTTCGAGGGATAGCAACTCTGTTTAATAATGATAAATAAAACGATATCAAGTTTTTAAAGTATTATCATTACACTCGTACGACTGATAGATAGGACTAGCTGAAATCATAATCCGTTTTCGGTAATGATTGGAAAAAGATTTCCTTCTTTGCTTCAATACCTAGCCGTTAGGCTTTTCTTCCAGGCCCGCTTTCCTTTCCCGACTGTCCAGTGTTCAGTCGGACCAGTGTTTGACCACGACCATTAGACACATGCCCCGGGTCTTGTTGTCCAGGGTAATTCCTATTTGGTCAAGAGTGCTGACCGTTGTCCGTCAATTTGGGACGGGGGTTTGTCCTGTGTTCCATTTTACTCCTGGACTCACGAGAGATACCTTATGCCCTTCGGTAGGACAGGCAGGGGAGAGGAAAGGGAAGGGATGGAGAGGGGGAAGGGAGGGGTGGAGGAGGATATAAGGTTGAGAGTCGACGGGGTGGGGTGTAGGGAATAAGGGTGAAGGAAAGGAGAGAGGGTAGGGAGGGATGAGGTGGGATGGGAGGAGGGTAAGGAGAACGGGTAGGTAGAGGGAGTAGGAAGGGAAGTAGGAATTAGGAGGGGGAAGGGAGGGTTGAGATGAGAGCGGGGAAGGCAGAGGGAGTATGTAGCAAAGTAGTAAGTGGGGAGGGAGGTGTATGTGGGAGATTAGGAGGAGGGGGGGGGGGGCGTTGTGGAAGAAGTAGGGAAAGAAGTTTAGTCCTTGTTCATCAGGCCTCCGAATTGAAAGGAGATTTATTATCAATTAGGCCTTCATCGTCATCATCAAAATCACCCCCTTCGGCATTCGTTCCAGTAATTGCTAGGTTCTCAACAAAAATACGGAAGTAATGAATAGATTGCTTCAAAAATAGAAACCAGACAACACAAAAGAAAACAAGCGACGTTTCGGTTATAGGCCTTCGTCGCGCGACGAAACGAAAAGGGACAGTCGTAATAATAATCTGTAAAATATGGGCGTGGTTGAGGGTTTTATGAAACCATTTTACTTACTATGATTATGTGAACTGGGCGGTTATCATGATGATAAATTAATAAAATATGAATTGCCTATATTATTTTGCCCACAAGTCGTGCACTTATTTGTCTCCAGTGTAAACTTAGAAAAAAGACCGGAATAATCCGAGTGTCAACTGAAGTGAAGCGCTGCTATTGAAGCAGTAGGAGTTTCTTTTGTTTTGTCTTTTTGCCCAAGGTGAAAAAGGGAACTCACAATGTCGAAAGCCAGACTCGAATCCACACCATCGGAGTAGTCAGTGCAGTATCCTAACCGCTTGGCCACTGCGTTTAATGATGATTAATTATAAACTCGAAAATGGGTCGGCAAATAATAATAAAGCGCCAGCTAAAAAAATTTTTTGAAAGAAGAAGAGAAAAAGAAAAACAACTAAAAGAAAAAAGCAAACGGAAGAAATGATAACAAATTTTTAAAAAAGAAAGAAAAAAAAGAGAAACAAAAGCATAACAACTAAAAACAACACAAATCATGTGAGTATGAGAGACTGCAATAAACAGCGCAACCACAAATTATGATAGATGAGAACAGGACAGTGACTATGACTTATAGTGGGGACTGACCCCGTGCCAACGGCGGCACCATCGCCCCTCTATCTAGTCGTGGCAGTTTGTTCGTTTCCCGCCCCATTCCCGTTGATAAGTCAGCTGCTAACCGACCTAACTGTTGAGCCAGTCCGGTCTCTCTCTCTCTCTCTCTCTCTCTCTCTCTCTCTCTCTCTCTCTCTCTCTCTCTCTCTCTCTCTCTCTCTCTC
>JARFNW010135287.1:0-10939 GCA_031763155.1 Dirona albolineata | reverse complement strand
GGATGGATGGATGGGTGGAGAGGGGGGGGGTTGATGGGTGAATGGATGGATGGATGGGTGGAGAGGGGGGTTGATGGGTGAATGGATGGATGGATGGATGGATGCATGGACGGATGGGTGGAGAGAGGGGTTGATGGGTGGATGGATGGATGGATGGATGGACGGATGGGTGGAGAGAGGGGTTGATGGGTGGATGGATGGATGGATGGATGGATGGACGGATGGGTGGAGAGAGGGATTGATGGGTGAATGGATGGATGGATGGATGGATGGATGGATGGGTGGAGAGAGGGGTTGATGGGTGAATGGATGGATGGATGGATGGATGGATGGATGGACGGAGGGGTGGAGAGAGGGGTTGATGGGTGAATTGGATTGCATGTTCAGTGCATGAATGGATGGATGGAGGTATTAATGGATGGGTGGATGGATGGATAGGCAGATGGATGGATAGATGGATGGACGTATGGAGGGAGGGATAGACAGATAGATGGATGGTTGTGTGGATGGATGGATAGAGGGTCCGATGCATGGATGGGTGGGTGGACAGACGGATGGATGGATAGACGAATGGGTAGATGGATGGATAGATAGATAGATAATGGATGGGTGGGAGGGTGGATGGATGAATGGATGGATACAACTTTCTGTTAAGTTCAGTGTCGCCACTAGCATTTACAATATCATCAGGGGTTGAAGGTTGCAGTGTATGTTATGACACTGAATAATGTCGGGGTTTGTTTTGTGTTTGTTTCATGACGCTCTTGTGTTAAAGCGATTTATAATTAATTCTTAAATGAAACGCAAAATATATTCAGCACCAAACACACTTGTTTTTAGAAACACAAACGTTGACATCAAATGGATGAATTGGTTATGCAAACACATGCCACACCACACACTTGAAGTTAACCCTAGTCTCTTGATCTTGTGTAATTGTATATATTACATACTGTACATTCGATCGTTCAGGAAAAGATGAAAGGAATCTGCTGCGGTTTAAATACCACACGTTTCTATTTTAAGATGTGTAATGTCGTCAAAGATCTAACATGACACCGCATGCAGAATTTTATGTCAGTGGATTCCGTAGTTTGAGAAAATTGAGGACATGTGTGACCACTAGTCATGAGACTCCGTGAACAACAACAACAACAACAACAACAACAACAAACAAAAATAAATTAAAAATAAATAAAAAAACAAAACAAAAAACAAAACAAAACAAAACAACAACAACAACAAAACAATAAAACGTCAGTTGCAAGTAAAATTGTCAAGTCAAGTTTCATTACACCTTTTCAGACTGTTTTATAATATTATATTATGACCCGTTTTCTAGTATGACCATGTAACTTTCACGGTCCCCCCCACCCACATTGTCTCGCAGTCTCTCTCTCTCTCTCTCTCTCCTGTCACATTCTGTCTCTTTTCACCAATCTGGTGACATGGAAGATGAGAGAGAGTACAACTTGTACCATGAAAATATCTGCCATGAAAATACTGTGTTTGTGTTTATCTTGCTCATATGTCACATACGTCATTCATATATATTTTATATACATTATTTATTGGACATGTCTCATAATGTTTGCAATACAAATGTACATATATACTGTGTTTACTGTGTATGTGTGTCACGTACGTCCTGTATTGTAAATAATTTGTATGTTACCAGATATCTTGTTACGTCAAAGTGTTCAAGTTCATGTTCCAAAAGTTGCCTGTTCAAACTCTAATGCAATATTCTGACGGTTCAGACTGTTTTTTCTCACTGACGACGGTCAGGAAGTTAATATCCTTTGATGACAATTCCCCCGTCTAGATTCTTAGAGTTGTCTTAATTTTGTTTCATGCGTGGAGACACAGATGGCTGATGCTCCATTTTACGAGCCATAAATTTCCAGCTCTGTGTTCAGTCATGTGAGACAGTCGAGGCTCCTGTTGCATTCAGGTACTTCATGCCAGATTAATGACACCTTTGAGTTGCCAGATAGAAAAGTTGTTGAGATAACAAGAAGGAATGTAGACAGATTAATGACACCTTTGAGTTGCCAGATAGAAAAGTTGGAATGTAGAAAATAATGGTAAGCTCCAAGTGTAACACAATGAAAAATAAAACTTTTCAAGTCAGAAAACAAATACAGGAAACAAAACTTTAAAAATTATTTTTATCTCCTGGCAGCTCTCATTCCGTTTGGATTTTACGACCAGACCAAATTGTTGTCACCAGATCTTGACCGTTGTCAGACTAGAGAAGCTCACCATGTATTTTGATCTTTTTGGTTTTCTTTTGTGAAACTAACTTGAGACTATTCTTATGTCATGATTCCATTACCTAATTATTTATTCAAATTTTATTCATAACTCATTCTACATAATATGACATGTCTCGCATTTCAAGATTTTTACAATTTCCACTTTTTTTTTATTTTGTTGTTGTACATCTCTCAATTTTTTTTTCATTACTTTTGGCTTGATGAGCTTTTTTTACTACATGTTTAATTTGATTGACGGTATCTCTGTTTCTATTCTACTACTACTTGTTATCATGTCCAGACGGTAATCTACTTGTTATCATGTCTAGATGGTAATCTACTTGTTATCATGTCTAGACGGTAATATACTTGTTATCATGTCTAGACGGTAATCTACTTGTTACCATGTCTAGACGGTAATCTACTTGTTATCATGTCTAGACGGTAATCTGCTTGTTATCATGTCTAGACGGTAATCTACTTGTTATCATGTCTAGACGGTAATCTACTTGTTACCATGTCTAGACGATGAATGGAAGAGAGCTTTTCCAAAACTGGCCAAGTCATTATTTTGTATTTTGCAGAAATTGAGAAGAACTTCTCATTAATACTATCACTGCTAGTCTGCATTCATGCTTTAGAGTTAGATTTAGTACTGATTTACTGAATTTTGGGGTACCAGTCTAGTACATAGCTCTGATATTGCTTTAATACCAGGGTAGCATAACTCAAAAAAAGTAAAAAACTGACTTAACGAGTTTTGGAAAAGCCCTCTTCAATTGGAATTGCTGCCATTTTCTTCAATACTGTTATTTGAAATGTGATTGTAAAATAAGTCAAGATGGCCAATCTTTTCCAGTCTGTAGCGATGGGGTGCCATGAATTGTCTGTTTCTTTATACACAAATAGTCAGTCACCACTGAAATAGTCAGTCACTACTGAAATAGTCAGTCACTACTGAAATAGTCAGTCACTACTGAAATAGTCAGTCACCACTGAAAGTCAGTCACCACTGAAATAGTCAATCACTATTGAAATAGTCAGTCACCACTGAAATATTTATTCACTACTGAAATAGTCAGCCACTACTGAAATAGTCAGTCACTACTGAAATAGTCAGTCACCACTAAAATAGTCATTCACTACTGAAATAGTCAGTCACTACTGAAATAGTCAGTCAATACTGAAATAGTCAGTCAATGCTGTCTTATGTTTTCAGAATGTGATCCATTTTATTGTTTTTATAATTGTTTTTGTGTGATATTGCTGTGATATTAAGACTAGTCCATTTTCTCAAACTGAAACATTTACATTTTAAAATTGATTCAGAGCCTGTGTCATACAAAAACAATTCAATACGTTTTACGTCAATTTTTAACTTGAATTTCATCGGTTTTGAAATGGGCGTGAAGATGTTTCCGATTCGGTAACTGATGAAATCTAATGAGAAGCTGTGAAAATACCGCCACCATTCGCCATCTAATGAGAAGCTGTGAAAATACCGCCACCATTCGCCATCCAATGAGAAGCTGTGAAAATACCGCCACCATTCGCCATCTTTTTTTTTCTGACGGAAGCGGTCGGTAACACATTTTGCTTTTAGTCAATTGTGTATCCTACACTTTGCCGTGATGACGCCTTTGAACTGGTTAGAAATAAGGAGCCATTTTGTTACCGTGTGGAACGATTCCTGAAGTAGATTTTTCCTGTATGGTGTCATGGTGCCATGGTGTATTTGTCTTTTGCCATAGGTATCGTCCCCCTTTGATTTGCTCCGTGACTTTGCGACACGACACGCATACTCACCAATTTTATTTTCCTATTATGTAATATTAGAAGCTAGGACAAAATTTCAGGTTAAAATTCCTGGACTGGAACATTCCTAGATTTGAACATTCCTGGATTTGAACATTCCTGGATTTGAACATTTCTAGACCTGAACATTCCTGGACTGGAACATATAAGGGCATGGTCATCACTCCATCCAGGTGGCCGCATATTTCATCTTGTTTGTTTTATTCACTCAACCATAACTGGATTGGGTTTTTTAATCTGTTGATTTTCACAACATGAGCAATGTAGCCTGAGATCTCAATTCACTTTTTGCCAAAGTTTGATAATGATTACAAGTATATCATTTATCATTTTTGGGTTTTTGAACAGATGGTAAGAATTTTTTAAATTAAATGTTGGAAATGATTGATTTATTTTGGTGTTTTTTTTGTTGAATTAATGCAGATATTAATTCAGATAAGGAAAGATAAGGCGAACCAGATTTTATTTGTTTGCAACGACATTAGAATTTGTCTTGGTTTTTTGTAGGCCCCCTGCATGAAATATTGAGGCATTTATGAAATGACGATTGCATTGAAGACATTAAACAATTGATTTGATGAGTAAAACGTGCAGGCCTTTGCATGTTTTGGTAAGAGAGTTAGTTAATTTCCTATTTGTGGGGTTAGATTGCGTGTACCAGTTTGTCGTATGTCATTTAACCCTTACAACACCTTCTGGTTGCCACCTTGTTTTCATGAAAAATAAAAAAATGATATGCTTCGCAAATAAAAATAAACTAACAAGTGTAAACTAAATTAGATAGTCTAAGATAGCCTGTTGACATTTTTGACACTTACTTTGTCCAGACTGTCGTCCCAAATTGTAACGGGGTGATAAACAGTAGTATTTTTCTGTTTGCTCATTATAATTCATAATTTCAAAGCTTGTTGTAAATAGAAACAAATAAAGGCCAGTGAAAAAATGCAATAAAATGAGTTAGAACGATGAAGATTGTGTTGAAAAAATTATTTAGAGAGTGAAAGTATGTCAAACACAAGGGGAAGTCACTCACGAAATTCTGACAGGTTGTGTTTTTCTGCATTCACATTTGAATTAATAATAATAATAATTAATGGCATTTACGATGGCAGTCATCCGTGGCAATGTAAGGGTTAACCTCTGTATTTGGAATTTTGTCTCAAGAACAAGCACGTCTCATTGAACAGTTGTCATTCTTCCTGACAAATTCATTTGACCATCTGGTCAATCTCTATTACTCTAAAACACCTGTAACTATGACAGTAGGTGTGAGTCACCACTCGGTTGTATCTCATGTTACTGTATTCCATTTTAATTCAATTATATCCATGTAGTAGACCGGTTCTCCAGCAAACAGATTGATTTCGATGCTTGTGGGGGTGGGGGAGGGGGGGGGGTCATGGTATCAAAGTGTCAATTACTTCAATGCACTGACCTACTTTAGTCTCAGGCCCTGGTCAAAGTCAAAATCCTATCGCAGGCCATATTGTTATTTCCGGCACCTGGTTTATTTGGTTACATGTTTGGATTTTTGCTGTCGAGGAAATGATAGAACTATTTGTAAATACGAATGTGATGACGTGTTTCAACACCACAAATCGTATTTGGACGTTGTCTCTGATGTGTTCAATCCACGATGGATGACGTCACATGACCAGTTGTTGTTCCACGGTCATTGTCCCCAGTCCTCACCAGGCTCCACTCCGAGGACCGTCCTTGTTTTATTGAAGATATTTTTGTACAGCTTGTAACATAGTAACATAGTGTATCATATTTTATCACACTGTAGAAACATTCCAGTTTGGTCACAACTTATTTTGATGATGGTGATTATGATGATGATGATGATGATGATGTTGATGATGACGATGACAATGACGATGATGATGATGATGATATTGACGATGACGATGATGATGATGATGATGATGATAATATTGACGATGACGACGACGATGATGATGATGATGATTTTTTGATGTATTACAATCCATGACTCTACCTGCCTGTACGCCACAGCCTGAATATCTAGACTCACCTCTTTGCATGCTATTCCACCTATATTATTGTATTTCTGATTCCGTTTAAAACTTGGTTTTTATTTCTTTAATTGTTGTAGTGCATTTCTTGTCAATCGTCTTTTGTAAAATGATTATTTTGACTTTTCTCAGCTTGACAAGGATGCTTGTTTTCCCCTCTACTTCTTTGGTTAGATATATTTTAAAAATATCATTACATGGATCAAGAGTGAAAATATAATTAGAGTATTTTAATTGGCTGGTTAACATGCCCGACATCAGGTCAAGACAGAGTCAGATGGTTGCCATCATTACTAGTATTTGAATTTGTCAATTGGATGAAACACTTGGTTGAATCATTACTAGTATTTGTCAATTGGATAAAACACTTGGTTCCAATTCTAACCAATTCTTTACTCGACCTTGGGAAAGAAGTAGGACTGTTTTATAGTGGGGAAAGAAATCTACGATAGACCTGTCATAGCGTCCCATCCAGGGGGTGGCAAAGCATCAGTTGGTCCACGTCATGCAATAAAAACTAGTATAAGCACTGGCTATATGGGCAATGGGAGGACACTCTTACAGACTTGAAGACTGGCTATATGGGCAAAGGGAGGACACTCTTACAGACTTGAAGACTGGCTGTATGGGCAAAGGGAGGACACTCTTACAGACTTGAAGACTGGCTATATGGACAAAGGGAGGACAATCTTACAGACTTGAAGACTGGCTATATGGGCAAAGGGAGGACACTCTTACAGACTTGAAGACTTATTATAGATGGAAGAGAGATCTAGAAGAAGACGAATTCACATTTTGATTGTTTAATTTTTGAACACCTCCTGTTCTGCACCCTGTGATAACACATCGTACCATTGTAGTCGTCATCATTACACAAATAGGCCTACCTGTATATATATAGGTATAAATATATAAACACTTCTTTATGACTGCAAGTATTCATGCCGAAAAAATGGCAGAACTTGGATCAGTTTTTGTTTTCGTTCCCCCTCACCAATGTACCTGGGGTTGATATAAAACCAGAGATTAAAATGATTTAAAGCTGCAGGTATGGACATTGTTAACCAAAACCATTTGTTTGCGGTACACCTGTTTGTACTTGGAACTTTTAAATTATCAGACACCTTTGCTTGTTTATTTATGTGGCTCCCAGCGGTCTGTCACATTTTTTGTGTCTTTTCAGTACATTGTAATTGTACTCTTTACAAATTGTCTTTGATCTTAAATATGATTTGACTTTTAAGCAGCAGTATTATTTGGCCGATGTATTTTATTTTATTTCCACTAAGTTTGGTATTTTTGTACCATAATAATTTGTACTATTTATTGGAAACTTGTTTTAATTAACGCTTTTATTTTCTTCTTCTCTTTTTGTGTTCATGTTCCTTTATCTTTCTTTGGTTTTGTTGAGACAGTATTTGAATTGGTTACCTCCGTTCATTTAATTTGTTCATTCATTTAATTTGTTCGTTCATTTTATTTGTTCTTTCATTTCATTTGCTCATTCATTTTATTTGTTTGTTCATTTCATTTGTTCATTCATTTCATTTTGTTCATTCATTTCATTTGTTCATTCATTTTATTTGTTCATTCATTTCACTTGTTCGTTCATTTCATTTGTTCTTTCATTTCATTTGTTTGTTCATTTAATTTGTTCGTTCACTTCATTTGTTCGTTCATTTCATTTGTTCATTCATTTCATTTGTTCGTTCATTTAATTTGTTCGTTCATTTCATTTGTTCATTCATTTTATTTGTTCATTCATTTCATTTGTTCGTTCATTTCATTAGTTCGTTCATTTCATTTGTTCATTCATTTCATTTGTTCGTTCATTTCATTTGTTCTTTCATTTCATTTGTTTGTTCATTTCATTTGTTCGTTCATTTCATTTGTTCGTTCATTTCATTTGTTCATTCATTTCATTTGTTCGTTCATTTCATTAGTTCGTTCATTTCATTTGTTTGTTCATTTCATTTGTTCGTTCATTTCATTTTGTTCGTTCATTTCATTTCTTCGTTCATTTTATTTCTTCGTTCATTTCATTTGTTTCAAGGGATCGGACTACTAGTACTAGGATTTTTATTTTTTTATATTTTTGTCCCATGAAATCATTTTTTCTTTTTGTCCCATGAAGGTGAGACTTTTTCTGTATTTACCTCATCCTATACCGTATAGCGTATAGCGAATACTGTAGCATACCGTAGAACGCACACATTTTTAAAAGTGGTTACAACAAGGATAAACAGCATGTGTCAATTTGTGCTCGTCTCATTGATTTCATTGATTTCAATTCAAAGTATTGTTCATCATATCACCGCAACCTTCATGTTTCTGGTGCATCTGTTCGACCTCCTCTCTCATCATTTTCTGCACAGAATAGATTACATGTATTATGATTATGATAACTATGTTCTTTTATACATTGAGGTGGAAAATCATTTTGTTGTGAAGAAAATGTTGGGTTGGAAAAGAGCCTTCTTGACATTTTGCTTGATTATACATCACACCACTTTTAGTTCTAGATTATGTTATGTATTCAAATGTGTGTGTGTGTGTGTGTGTGTGTGTGAGTGTGTGTGTGTGTGTGTGAGTGTGTGTGTGTGTGTGTGCTTGTGTGCATGTGTGTCCCAGTCTGTGTGTGCATTACATATTTTTGGAGTTTTGTTTATTTTCCTCAAAGCATCAAATTCATCTTATGATTTATAAAACCCCAGAATTAGGTCAAACCATTCTGAGAATGGCGGGTAGAAAAGTCCCTGCACGTTTTGGGGAATTCCCGAACAATTCACCTTGATCTATTTACACATCTTCTGGTTCGCATTGTGTGTCATTTTTGCTTCACACGCTCAGTACACAAAAACTGATTTCTTGAGGTGTAAAGTCTTACATTACAATATTTCTTTTATTAAATTGGATCGGAGAATAGTCGACATTGACTTTGAGAAAATGATGTTTTTTTAATACATATATGTTCCTTTGTATTTTTTTCTTTAATGATTCTCCGTTGAGGTTCACAACTGCCTGATAGTTTTTGAACAAGGAACTGATTTGTATTTGTACAATAGCTAAAAAGTAAAGACATTATGTGTTTTAGATATACATTTGGATTTCATTCCATCAAATTTGAAAAGTAACAATCATGTTTTATTATTTAGCTCTTTTTCAAATGTAATTTGGCTCTTTGCCTTTAAATACATCTGGCAACATTGTAGCCCTCCTGTCAAATGGCGCTTGTTTCTTTTCTTTTCCTACACACACTATCATAAATACTTTCAATGACTTTGCATAGGAGTGGATCTCTCTATATGATCCAGGGTCAATGCATTCTTTACTGTTAAATTGTTTGGAATAAATACAAACTGAAACTCTATGACTTCACTTGTTTGGCTTGTTTGTATGTTTTAAAAAGTTATGATTAGATGTTATGTTAGTTTCTGGTTGTTGTTTTGTTTTGATTTTGTCTTTAGGGGAGGGCACCCTTTGGTTGTTGTATTTTCCTTGTTTTGTTTTACTTTTTCTATTTAAATCTATTGATCAAATCCGTTTTTATTCGAGTCAGGTGGCTAAAATGGTATCGTGCCCGTTGTTGACCTGGACCAATGGAAGGACTACACCACTCATAACCTGACACATAGATAGAAAGCATCATGAATTTAAGAACAGCAGATGATGAGCCCACAACATATCATACATGTTACCCTAGTGGTCACTCCTAAATCGCAACTGGGAGCGGACAACTGGGCCGATATTCATCTCAAATTCATTCATTGTTTGGTTTTGTTACCCAAACCCCAAATCAGTCTAAGAGCCAACCCCATGTCCAGCCCTGGGCAGGGCTTTGTCACAAAACACCTGCCTGCAAATACACAACCCAGACCAGCTGGAAACAATGGATGGATACGGGTCCAGGCATTCTTATTGGTTGTCAACAACATGGGGAGCAAATAGTTAAATAAATGAATAGGGAGCGGGCACTGATGGTAAACAGAATAATTGTAAGAAAATGTTACAGTGCCAGTGCCAGACAATGAACAACAAGAGAAAAAATATTACCGAGAGGGGGCATCAAACCCGTGCCTGCAGCGACAATACCGCATGGCAACAACAGACAGACTCTCTTAACACCAATTCCATCTGGCAGGCAATGTCAATCAAAGACGGTTTCAAGGTCGTCACGTGAGGCATAGGGTGGAGAGCCTGTTGTGACAATATTTTCCCCTGCCTGTAAGCGGGAACTTAATGACACCTGAGCCATGTGAGGAAAACCGTGTGTATTCCCCAAGGACTCAAATTAGGGCGTAGCATTGCCAGTGTTGTTGGGTTAGGGTTAGGGTTAGGACGTAGCATTGCCAGTGTTGTTGAGATCGAGAAAGCAAACACACTTGTGATAACCATTTAAATGAATTTGCCAAGATTCGATTACATTTTAAAAAAAATAAAAAAATAGTAATCTTCTCAATTGGTAATTTCAAGGGAATTAACTCATTTAATGGAAATAACAATCAGCATGGACATCAGGTTACTGGAATGGTTCAAGGGAAATAACTCATCATCATTTCGTATCGACAGTCCCCATTGTATTTGGTCTTACCGTACCCAAGTTCCGCCTCTCTGCAGAGGTTGGATGCCATGGTTCGCCATTCTTACCGTACCCAAGTTACGTCTCTCTGCAGAGGTTGGATGCCATGGTTCGCCATTCTTACCGTACCCAAGTTCCGTCTCTCTGCAGAGGTTGGATGCCATGGTTCGTCATTCTTCTCTGTCAAGAGCCATCTCGCAGCATTCATTTATATCTTTGCCGGTGGTTGTCACTATGTTATTTATCCA
>JARFNW010135276.1:0-10940 GCA_031763155.1 Dirona albolineata | reverse complement strand
ACGACGACGACGACGACGATGATGATGATGATGATGATGATGATGATGATGATGATGATGATGATGATGATGATAATGATGACGATGTTGATGATGATCTTGACGTGATGTTTGTGCTCGTCATACTTTCTGTATAGTGGCTAGTCTACTCCGTATATCATAGACAGGTAATTCACCAAATCCACCAATTGCTTTCGTTCTTTAAGGAATGAGGGGCTGCCGTAAATTTATTTTTTGTGTTATTATTAGTAAGTTTGTTTGCTGCTGAAGGGTGAGACCCGAAACGTTATTTGTTCTGTTTACTTGTCTTAACTTTGAAGCTATACCATGCTCTCTTGTTTTTTTCATACTTTCGTTCTTTAGTAATGTTATTCAAATGAAAATAAATCTACTTGTTAGCTTGCTAATATTCTAAAACATATGATAGCATGGCGGGACACAATGCAGTGCCATGAATATCTTACAGATCCCGTCAAGTGTCGTCGTATGAGCTGATGAACTTTGTTAAAGGATAATCCACATCTTTTATCATGTGCTTCTTACTGCGTAGCTATTGCGCGTCCAGTGAATAGAGGCGGCTGCACCAGACAGTACGTTCACACATTCCACGTCAATTATCTCCAAGTTTTTTATGTCGAGGATCGAGCACTAGAGCTGATGTCAGCTTTGACAATCCTCAGTTATTGTGTCACCGTTTAGGTAAACAGTTACTCATTTCCCAGGCATGACAATGTAGCAATGCGACAACGATTCGCTTACAGTCAACTCTACATGTATCGAACTACTGCACATTTATCTAAACAGGCAGATATTATGATACAGATCATTGGGTGGGGCACGGCGTCACGGTGTGGCCAATACGTTAGAGGTGACCTTAGAATGTGGGACGGGGATTGGGGTGTCTGTGTGAGGGGGGGGGGGGTGCTGATACGGCGATATCGACAATGATGATAAATGTGGCAGAAAAGAGAGGAAAACACGAATGATTATTGAGGGGAGTGGCGTACAAAGAAAAAACAACAATCTATTTTATTGAACCAGTTGACATAATAACACAATTTAAAAACACTGTTTCGATTTATCTCAAAATAGAAAATGGGTGGGAATAGGTGTGCACTTTCTTTTTCTTCGTCTATAGTAACCAACTTGATGTCTTTTAAAAGTGGCGTTCTTTTATAAAAGTTGGAAGTATGATATTATACTCATTATCCCGAACGCGTTCACGATTCAATTCGTTAATTGTTATGTCGTGTAAAGCGGTTGAACGCAGCTATAATGTAGGTTATAGTTAAACGGGTGTGGTGAGATTATTTTGGGAATGAATTTGCGAAATAAAAATGAATGTGTGAGTGAATGAATGATACGAATTAATGAATGGATGTGTGATTGAGTGATGTGGTGAACATTTGAGTGAATTGACAAAGGAAATTAATGATGGATAGAGTCTGTTCATTGGGGTATGGGGGTATGGGGGGTATGGGGGGGGGGCGGTGCTGATCAATGACGTATGTCTAAGCTTTCGCAAGTTAGTATCTCACAACAATGATGGGTCCATGGGGGCATGGTAATCGAAGTGGTTAAAGAGATCGTTTTTGGGTGAAGAATGACTAGTGTTCGAACACAGGGTCGAACAATTATTCACAACCTTCCATGATTTGCAAGGCTCAATGTCACAAGTCATAATATCACAAATGAACTTTAAACAGGAGATTCTGCTCTTGATATTATGACCCTATAGTCTCCAAAAATACAAGTTCAGAAGCTCATTGAAAGAATGAATGAAATAATGAGTCAGTGAAGGCGCGAATTAATGATTTAATACATGGGTGAATGAATCTATCAGAGAACGAATAACTAAATTTAAAAAAACAAAGTCTTCAGGTTGGAGATCTTTCTTTTCCCTTGAACCAACGTTTTGGAATGATCTCCCCGAAAACATTATTAGGTTCTCACCAAACATAATATATATTATCATCTCTCAAGACAAATCTTAAAACATATCTTTTTAAAAAAATAGTTTCTTTAGTAATATATCTACATTCCTCACTGATAGAGTCATCAATGCTTTTTTTCTAAATGTATCTACCTTAGATGCCAGCCCTTTCGTGTTTTAAATCTCATCATGTATTGTGTTGTACCGTCGCAGTATGTTCTTTGATAAAGGGGAAACCCGAAACGTTAACTTAATGTAATTTGTCTCTTTTTTAAGCTTTCTATACACACCACTATTGTTTACATGTATTGTGATGTGTACAAATGTAAAGCCAGCGCTATGATCTTGTATTGAATGGGATATGGCGCTTTACAAATGTTATTTATTATCTATTATAAATCAATGAATGAAATGAATGTTCAGCGTTAAGAAAAGTTATTTTTTAAGCTGTCGGTTTAACTTATTTGGATGGATTAATGAAAGAATGTATGAATCAATAAAAGGGCAAGTCAATGAACGAGTTTGTGAGTTCGTCAACCTGAATTACTGTAGGCAGTAAGTTAACACGAGTTAACATTTTGAGTCACAACCACAGCACCAAGTTTGTTTGTTTGTTTGGTTTGGTTTGTTTTGGGTTTTTTTGGTGTTTTTTTTTGGGGGGGGGGGGTGGGGGGGGTGTCTATACTCAAAACTGGCCAGTGTCATAGGCAGAATCAATACTCAATACATGTGTACTGGATAGTTAGTACAATGCATATTGTCACTTCCACTCACATTCCAACAAAAATAACGAAATGATTGATACCAAGTCTGAAGTTCTGATCAGTAGATGCTGAATGAATAAACATGGCAACAATTTTCTACCCTAAATGTAAATGATAACTACTATAATTGTTTAAATGTGTGCAGAGGAAAAAGAAAGACGATATTCATCAAAGGCTGACATTGTAACTACTTGATTCTCGCCAGATGGAGGCCTCATTCCTCAGACAGACGGACAGGTTGTGAGTAGTAAAGTGTGCAAAATCCAAGGTCTATTTCATAAGAAGAGATGCTGGATAGGGCGTGGTCTTCAAGGTTAGAGTTTCGAATCCATAACAGCATGTAGGAAACATGGTGTAACCATCTCAGCCATGCCAAGTCAGTGATATTCATCATTTATTTTTGAACATGAAATGACAGCGCCAAGGATAACGATCACACAAAAGGAGGCGAAAAGAGCCCAAAGATCAGAGCTCAAAATTGTCATAGCCCATACTTTGTAAACCGTTAGCTTTTGCACATTTATCGTATGTGATGCAATTCACCAACCACCTGTATTAAATATATGCTGTAATTAAAGCAGTTCTTTGTCTGCACCAATGTGAAATCTGACAGACATTATGATGATAATAAAATTAACGTAATAATGTATATGAATTAAATATGATCGCAACCCAGCTGCAACAACTTTAACTCTGTACTTTTTAACAGTCAAGTGTTGATTTGTCACCATTGTGTAAAGGTCGTAGGTCTGCAGGTCTGCCCAAATAATATCATAATTGCTTCCCCTGTTGGAAAATTTTTGGGGGCCACACCTACCCATGTCTGTGCACGGATCGTGTTGAACATTCCAAATGCAAGACCTTGACCAAATTATAGTGCGAGGGCGCCTCCAAAAATAGGTCCCCGTCCGTCATATAATATTATATGACCTCATCATCATCATGCGTTGCGAGTGCTGGTCTGCACGCTGCTGATCATTTCCCACTTCCCACCAAGTGGATCTGTCCTCTGCGGCCATTCTGCATGCAGAGTTAGTGCAGAGTTAGTGGTGATGTTGTTTTGTTGTCCCTCTCATTACCGTCACGTATATAATTAGACGTTATCTGCCTCATGCTCTTTTACCACCAATTACTCCGCTGGTTACTGTGTTTTCTTGTCCTTCCTGTCGTCGCCATATTATTATTATGTGACTTTACAAAATCCCATTTGTCTCTTCCTTAGGCTATTAACACATTCTCTATCATCTCCTTTTCTCTCTGACGCTTCCTTGTTTCTGATTATTACCGTACATGGGGTTTTCAATAATTTTCTATACGTCATATTTGAGAAAAGGTTAAACATTGGCGATACTGTATTTTGTTATCCATGTTTCGCAGACATAAATGAGTGGGGAAATGTCATATTATTATTGTACGATTTGCAATTTTGCGTTCATTTTATATTTTGAGAGTATGATATTATTATTTCATCAAGGCCAAGAAATAGTTGGTAATTCAAAAAGAAAACAAAACAACAACAATTAAACGCCAAAGCGAGGTTTGACCTGTAACGTTCAGCATTGACATTATCATTCTAGCCTTACAGATAGTTACCAAACTTTAATACACCATATTACTATTACTATTTATGACAATTACTGCATCCACAACTCTTCCAGTTTCGTTTTTGTAGTACTCGTTCTTGCCCGTTCGCTGCTATGATATCGTCTGCCATCTTTTGCGAATCTTTAAAGGTTGGATTATATATAGATGGGTTAATAACCCGCACCACTGTGCGAGAATAGGCTCACATACAGACCTATCATTTCAATATCCTTCTCAACTCAATGGTATCATACAGTAGAGCAGCGTGATACGTTCATCATACTAACACAACGACAATAGTAATTCTCTGCCTATAGCTGAGTACTCATTCACATCTGAGTCGGGTGAGAAAAATTTGTGTAAAAAGAGTCTTTCCCAAGGACTCAAAATCAGTAGTTTCAGCCAGGATTCGAACTCGGAACTGAATTGAGTAACCGTGCAACGCCATAATATCGCATCCTTCACTTTATTTCCAATAATATTGTGTGAGGCCCCCCCCCCCCACCCCAGACATTCTTGTCCTTTGAAATGGCCGGGTGCATTGTGGCTGTCTTTACTTGATTGTGTTTAGAAGCCGCTTGGGATTTTATTATTCCTGGTCTTTGTAGAGTGTCCTCATCTGCCGTTTCATCTCTCTCCCTGAAATTCTTGACATACGCCTAGGGCATTCCATTTCAAAAGCTGCTACTCTACTTTCATCATTTCTATTATTAACAATGTTTATACACGTCGCATATTTCTGCCTTAAACAAATAGACTCAGTGTTTTTAGAAGCCGCCGCCGTGATCCGTAACAAGCCTGGTCATGAAAGCGTATATATAATAATATAATGATATTATATAATAAAATACAATATGAAAAGAAACGCATGAACAGAGCAGTTGTGTATCTACGTGCGTGAGAGGGACTTGTACGTGGGGTTTTTTTCTTGTGAGGAAATCATCGAATGGTCGAGGACAAATTCTATACAGGCTAACATATACCTCTAATATTATACCTATATAGATAGAAAGAGTTGCTTTGAAAAGAAGACTTTTGCTTGACGTCTTGAATGGATACCGCGAATGGTAGTATAATGTTATAGTTCTTATAATGTTTCTTATCATCTGTGTGCCCAACTGAATCGGTGTCTTTGATAATAATATAATATTTATAGACATGGTACAACATCGAGGTCGAGAATGTGGGGATTTATGTTGCCCACCATAACACGGGTCTTCGGTCTTCTTTAGCGACTCCGAGTTCCCAGTACAGGTCCTGCTGTTCTGCCTATGACCTTTTTGGTTCCAAGCAACACACATTTCAATTCAACGCAGGTTTTATTATAATACTCATGCTCCTACGTCAGATTATGAAAATGGCAAAATACAGTATTCAAAATAAACTGCGCTGAAATCAATATGGTCGTCAGTATCATCTTCATCATTATTATCATCATCGTCATCATCACCACCACCACCACCATCACAACGAACACCATGAGTCACAATCAACAATTATTATGTTTAATTTAATGTGAAAACCAATTTCCTTTCTAGCGAACGCTCCACTAAAAATTATAATGTCCCAAATTCCGTATAAGAAGGAGAGAAAAATATAGCTCCCCCCCCCCTTTCCATGAATAGTGAGTAGTAAGCGGTCAAGTTTTTTATGTATTGTGTGTGGCTTTGGGGGCGGGGTGGAGCTGGGGGGGGGGGGGTCGTGGGAATTCAAAGTGCCATATTTCCGCTATTGAACGGTCTTTTGATTTTCATAAATGAACATTGGGTTCGTTTATAGTATGCACTCGTTGCATTGATATTCTATCAGTTTCGTTTCCGGAAACCTAGTGTGAGAGTGACATCATTTTTGTGCCATTTGATGCACACTTCCGGCCAATGATTTTCGCCCGTGTAGCCTGAGAAATATAATAATCAAAATTATTGGCAATTTAGAATTCTTGTAGCTCTTGGAAGCTTAAGTTCTACGTCATCGGCACCTGCAACCCCATGGTAGTCTGTATCTCCGTGTACGTAGAAGTTCACAAACTTCTCATTATCATAATTTACAAGAACAATTCATAAAAATGCCAAGTTTTGTGTGTGAGTAGTACATATGTGTGTGTGTGTGTGTGTGTGTGTGTGTGTGTGTGTGTGTGTTCGATTTGTTTATAACTGCCTATTGCTGTATGAGTAGCAAACAAACCAGCACCTATCCACGCGTCAGTTAAAGGTTCGAAACCTTCAACGACATCTTTCCTCACTCTAATATCCTGACAGCCCGAGCTTGGCACACGGCCAAGTTTTTCGAACGTGATGGGAATAATCCCTAGAGAGGAAAGGGAGTTACTGTAAGGAAAGCAGATGGATTGAGAGGGGGGAAGGCAAAATAGGGAGGAAATACCGCAGGGAAATGAATAATTCAAGACATATTGACCGTGTGAAATAGACTTGTGGCACGAAAGACGTGAAAAACGACGCTATCAATCTTATGGCCACACAGTGTTCATTAAGTATTTTCTTTTTTCGTTCGGAATTTTCCTTCTATTTTACTTTTTCGTTGTTTTATTTGTTATATTTTTACTTGGTCTTTTCTTTTCTTTTTGATGATGTAATATTTTGTAGCGACACGTATGAATAATGTATCCTTATTTTCTTTACTGTGTGGTTGCCAATGCCCAATGTGGATGTTGTATGTTATGTAGGCCCCACGGGTAAAGTATGTCTGCTTTGAGGTGGTCTCTGAAAACATTTTCCTAATTTTTACCCTAGTCCTTATTATTTATTGCGAGCTCGCGCCCCCAAACCCAACCCCACCCTCCCCCTCCCCTCTCCACCCTTCCACGCCCACCCCAAAGTGGGGCCGTCCAATTCTGCTGCAGCCACTAAAGCCTTTTCATTGATCCAACACTGATGGTTACACACAAGTCCTCTTACGAGGTCATGGTTGTAGGCCAGGGGAAGGCAAACTACGGTCTGCAGGCCGATCCCGACCCGCGAGTACGTATAACCAACCCATCAGAGTACACACGTCTGGCTACGAGCTGGGCTTTGAGCCGCGTTGTGATAATGTTTGGATAATTATGTATAGTTGGAGTGGTCACACGTCAAGCGACTTGCAAACATAATCACAGCAGCGCGTCTCTTGTGTGGCTCAATGCCCAGTTCGAAGCTAGACGTGTGGACACCGGGTAACAGCGAGTATATTATAGTGGCGTGGGGTGCTGTGTGGTTAGGCCAGTAGACTCGAGATAGTAGAGAGGTCCCGAGTTCGAATCTTGGCTGAAGCCACCAATGTTGAGTTCTTACCTCACTCGACTCAGATGTAAACGAGTACCCAGCTACATGCAGAGAAATATATTGTCAGTATGTTTGTATGACGGGATTATGCGGCTGCTCTACTGTTTGCTCACCATGGGAATTGAAAAGGATATTGAATGACATGGCCTACTTACTGGGGAGAATTGAACCCTGAACCTCACGATCTTCAGTCGGTCAGCCTAACCATTCTACCACCGACACCAAGCGAATTCATGCAATGCTTTAATTTAAAAGCTGAGGTTAATTTCGAGTGCTATCACCTCCATAGTATTGCCCCACAAAACCCCATATTATTCTACTTTCAGCTTTACTAACTTCAGTAATAAAAACGTATATAGAAAGGAAAGCAAGATAACTAACATCCGTTAATCACACTCTTATACTACAAAAGTTACGGTGTGGCCACACGTCAAATCGCGCTATCACCACGCCTTGACCAAGCGGTGGGCGAGCGGTTATCACTGTAACCTGGGTGTCCATCGCGCGGTTGACGCTTGACGTGTGACCACACCAACTATAATAATTCATCCAAACATATCACCGCGCGGCTACTACGCGGCTCAAAGCCCAGCTCGAAACTAGAGACGTGTTACGCTGTCGATTTGAGCGATTCAAATTCCGCTGACAAAGGGTTAAATGGATAGGTATCGTGTTATCATATCAAACGTCATATTATTATATGGCATTCATCTGACTCACATTGCTCGACTGCTCAAAGTAAAACGTGAATTGATTATTAAATTGCCATTAAAAAAGTAATGGTGCAAAGTAAAAGCAGAAGGAAAAGGGCAGCCCATTCCCAGGGAGTCACTTGGATGAAACGTGATATGGAAAGAAGGTAATCTTTCAGTGTCACCACCACGTTATTAGGATAGTTGACAAAGTGATAGCGTCAACACTTTCTCAATGGTTTGCTTTGTTGTTTTGTTTTGTTTTTGTTGTTTTTGGCTGATGTTTTTTGTAGTTTAGGGATTTTTGTTGGGGTTTTTTTTTCGTTTTTGTTTTGTTTTGTTTTGTTTTGTTTTTACCTTGTTTAATATTGTATTATTTTGTTTTGTTGCTTTTGTTTTGTATTTTGTTTGTTTGTTTGTTTGTCTTGAGTTTGTTTAAGTGAGTTTCTTGTTTGTTTTATGTTTGTTTGTTTGTTTGTTTGTTTTGTTTCGGTTTTTTTTCTTTGTTGGGGGATGGGGAGATGTGTGTGTGTGTGTGTGTGTGTGTGTGTGTGTGTGTGTGTGTGTGTGTGTTTGGGGGTGGGATGTTGTTTTAAACAAAGAATACGGTTTATATTTTTCAAAATATTCTTCGTAAACGGACCTTCACCAAGCACTATGTGAATATATTGTTTTGATGTTGCTGTCTTTGCTGTTGTTGTTGTTGTTGCTGTTGGGTGTTGTATCTTTTTGTGATTGGTTGTTTTGATCATATTGTATATTTGTGGGAAGGGGGGTGGGGGTGTTTAGTGTTTACCATATTTTTTTTAATATTTTTTTTTGGGAGGGACGGGGGCGGGGGGAGTTTGAATCTTAATAAACCTGCATTAGTTGCATACAAAAGCCCCTTGAGAGAGTTATAGTCAGACTGAAACCAACGCCCGACAAATTAGTGTTGTGAACTAATGATGGTACCATGATATTTCACTGATACCTCATGCAACGCCTTTGTCTTGCATCCTGTTCTCACCCGTATCAGCAAGACAAAACGAATGTGTGTGAGGGTGTGCGTATGAGTGTGCGCGCGTGTGTGTGTGCGTGTGTATGCGTGTGTGTGTGCATGTGTGTGCGTGTGTGCGCGCGTGTGTGCGTGTGCTTACGTGTGTCCATAAATATGTTTGCAAAGACGAGAAATGTAAAGTAAAACAGATAAGCAACGAAGTAAGGTAAATATTAAATCGTAGCTAGAGGTATTTATAATTTAAGTGCACTTTGGATCATGTCAACAGGGATTCCATCATGATGATTGGAGTCACCACATTGGACAATGTATGACATCCCATAAACACTACTGGTAAACAATGGCGATTGGAATGAAAACAACTACAGCAGCAGCTATTGAACGAATGATGCGGGGAGGTTGCGCCGAAAATGCCGGCGTTTGAAATATCATAGTCTCGATGTTTGAAAAGACCTTATTGAATGATCATTACAACAACCTCAGATTTAAACTTAGAGTAAACTGTATGGTTCTCATAATCTAAACAGTCATGTGCTGGTATTCTTTTTATGAATATTTGACATTGTAAATAACATTTTCGGACACCATACCCCCCCCCCCCCCCTTTCCCATATATTATATATATAGTGACATAGAAAGAAGGACGAGAAGGATAGAGAAAAAGAGTGCATAAATTAATGACAGCTGGCCATTTATATGAGGTTCATGCCTAGCGGCCGGACGGTTGTGACACGTGGCACCTCTTGGTTAATTATGTATCCTCTTTGGCGTGTATCATCCAACACAACTCTGACCCACGTCAAACACTTTGGTTACACCTTAGGCATTGTCGACGCTGCAAACATATGATGATGTCCAGTCAGATGCAGGATAACCTTTGCTAGCGTGTTTATCGAGTCCCCTTTGCACCACTGAAAGCAATGTTTGGGGCCAACAATATTATGTCAAGCTCTGAATGGTACAACTGACAAGTGCAAGAAAACCGAAATGCCAACTAGGGCTACAAACACCACTCATCATCAAACATAATATTATGGATAGAAACAATCTTCAATGGGAATATAAGACGAGCAGTTGTTGAGCACAGCGTGTTCGAACGCCTTTACCAGTAAATTGGACCTCAAGGTTTCATGAGTTCCATTCATCTACCCTGGTGGTGACTCCTCAGCTATAGGAGAGCTGAAAGATGCCACGATAGGATTGTTTCGTAATGTTTAGCATTTACAACAACAAAACAAACAAAACAAACAAACAAAACCGAACAATTAAAAAGTGACTCGACATTCGATCCGGGGTGCGCAGTATGTCATATGTGTTGTGTGTGTGTGTGTGTGTGTGTGTGTGTGTGTGTGTGTGTGGGTGTGTGTGTGTGTGTGTGTTGTATGTGTATGAGTGTGTGTTATTATATGCTCCAAATTAACATTAAAGTTGGCACATTTTATTCATTACTGTACATGAGTCATTTTGCTGAGGCACCAAGCCAATGGTTATATTATTAATGATTCTTTCGCGTTTGCCTTCTGTTGTAACGCAATGAGGCATTCGACGGTATGGTGAATGGTCCCGTTTTTTGTACTCATTGAATACAATGCAACAAATGCATACTTTGTATTGTTTCCATTTAGCTCCACTGCTCTCTCTCTCTCTCTCTCTCTCTCTCTCTCTCTCTCTCTCTCTCTCTCTCTGTGT
>JARFNW010135254.1:0-10941 GCA_031763155.1 Dirona albolineata | reverse complement strand
AATGCTTAGGACGGGCAATGAATTGACTGTGTAAAACCGGAAAATCGCGGTGACAATCGCTGGCTGGCTGTCGGCTCCATCGCGGTTGAAACGGTAGCGGACCACACACGCAGCGAAGGGCTCATCATCAACGAACTAAGATATCACAAAAGTGACGCTGTGATCTAGATTTTCATAGATTTAGATCAGTTTTGGTTTTTTTTGGATTATCGGGGCGCACCTTTCTCAGCTTCTACTTCTAGCCTTCGCAGGACAATAAATTAATCAGTTATTGAGGTCTTTTTATTAATTTCCTCCATTATCGGACCATTCATAAAAAGTGTGATCTCTGACTCTCTGAGAGAGATTAAAATGATTGATGGAACGGGCATTCTCAATCTCAAGAGTCCGTAGCAAAGCTTACAATCAAACCGATCGACTCGATAACGTAAAAACGAAAGTAGCAACATCCGCGATTCGACACATTGCATTGTGGATTGATAAATATGCGGATGTTAACTGAGCAACCAAATTTGGAAGCTGAGCGTAATCGGTTTCTCAAATCGCAATACTTTTCACTTTTCATCATCAATTAAATTGGTACGGGTGCGACAATAAAGGAATGTCGCGGCATTCAGACTCGGACATATGAATACCGAATTGAAGCAAAACAAAACAAAAACAAAACCCCCACCATGTGAATGTGATTGATTTGAAATAGAGAGACGATCATTTTTGCCGAAATCGATACAAATAACACAAAATGAAGGCAATGGACTCGTAACAGCAAGGTACCATCATTTGCCATCGCGATACATTGTCGGCAAATAGGTCAATATTAAGTCACATACGATACCAAATATCCGGGTAGTCGGTTGTTTCCGATTTTTATAAAGAAACAAAGTAAACATATCTGATTTCATTCGCAATTTACTTACTTCCGACTATTTTTCTTTCGCATTTTCCCGCTGACACTAGTGCAAATCAGCCATCTGATTGCCCAAAATCGGAAATTCGCAGACGTTAAAAAAATCGGAAATCCTACAAAAATCGGCAAACTGGCATCCCTGGTTTCTTGTTGTTGTTTATCAAGTCCCCTTTATACCGCAAAAAGCAGCAAGGTAGGGGCCAGCTCGGAAGGGTGCACATGACAAATGGAAATCATTCCAAATGACAAGGACTAACTACCACCTATCACTCGGCTAGAAAGACTCTGCATCATAAATTAAAGACGAGCAGGTGATGAGCCTACTGCGTAGGTGTGTTTGTGACGTGTTGATTTACCTGAGAGGAGGGTGGAGACTGGGGCCGTGGAGGAAGAGGATGGTTGGCCCTGGCTATTGGACGAGATGGAACCAGCGGACGAGGATAACGATGACGACGACGATGACAACAGGGTTGATGACGGCGATGTAAGGGAATGGGTTGCGATAATGGAGGCTGAAGAGACAGAGACGCCAGACATTGGAAGTGGCCGCTGAGTTGTTACTTTAGCTGGAGAAAAGACGATGAATCATCTTGTCCAACAAAGTCTAATTAATCATAATAACATTAAATCATTAAATATCAACAAGTCAACAAGTTGGGGTTTCCATTTCCCAGAGGTCGTCCTATTGTGAATTAAAAAGTACAGCGAAAACCAACTTCCCAATGGCGAATAAGGAATCTCATGATTTTTTCCACGGTATGTTCCTAATAGCAAAGTTAAGTTGGTGGGGAAAACCTTCTAACGATAATCCTATTACTTCTATTACTTTTTCTTCTTCTTTTCGTTCATATTTGTCATTGACTACACTTGGAAGTCCTGCTTTCTTTATGAATTCAACTGTCTTCTCCAAGTCCTTCAGACTTCCAAACAGTTTAATTACTATTACTTCTTTTAGTTCACAATTGTTATTGACACCTGGGTACTAAATAACATATCAATTAAAATTAGGGGGGGTGGGGGGATTAACAAAAATTTAACTTCTCTCATTCAGTGGTAACTTTCCTATGATCTATTTATCTTTTTTTTTTCTCTTTCTTATTTCCTGTTTGTATCTGCAATGTAGTGCAACGATCTTTTATTGATAAATTTCCTCCTCTCCGCCCATCTCTACCTGAAGAGCCAGGTCGGTCAGTGATGCATACCAACCAATATCAAACTGGCTATCACCAAGAAAACATTTGTTTCGTTCAGTCAGGTTCGAACCAACGACCTACAGTGTCAACGACACAGAGTACCCTTATACTGCTGAACCATCTGCCAATTTTCCAGTGTTTCCCACTCACCCATAGATAACGGTGTAGAAGCTGATACAATAGTCGTGGCCGTCGTCAACAGGGAAGCGTTCATAGAATTCATCATCACTGGGTTGGACGCAGCCAGATTCACTGATGAGATAGAGAGAAAGAAAAAATAATAATTAATGGCTACTAAATACTGCAAATATAACCTCTGCGGAGACGAAACAATTGGTTATTCAAACCAGTATATTGGTATTAGTCCACAACTCTAAAGTAAAGTCCCTTCGAGCCTTGAGGCCCATAGAGCCGGTGCTTATCCTTAAGCGGACAGAGTGACACTACATCATCCTTCTGGACGCTGGTCTATCGCAGATTACTTCCCCAGCTGCAAGCAGGTACCCATTTCTACACCTGGGTCGAGTGAGGCAATTGGAGTAAACTTTCTTGTCCAAGAAAAACCACATAGTGACTGGGATAGGATTCAAACCCCACGAGTCGCAATGAGAGTCTGCTGTCCTAAGCACTCAACCACCCCGCAACTCTATAAAGAGTTCAATACTCACAGTAAAAAGAAGAAACCAAGCCAATAAGACGAGTATGAAAAGCCCTTACCAGATTTGATGGGAGCCACGTGTTGACCTGTAGGTTGCGGCGTGACCACTTTGGCCTGAGGCCCCAAACCGGGGTTCAATTTGGTCCCGTACGGGAGATTGTTCCGCACAAGGTCAGATTCGGTCTGTGCCCGGTTGTGGCCACTCATGTCAGAGTTCAATCGGTTCAGGGTGATGTGCATCGGCAGGGGGCCCAGAGAGCTGGTAGACGACACAGGTGTTATCGAACCATGCATGGAATAATTTGTCCTGAGAGGTGAAAATGGAGACAAATCATTACAAGACAGTGACAATAGACAAAACTAAGACTTTTTTTTTAAATATTTTTTTTTTTTTTAATTTTCCCTTATTCATCCCAGGGGGAAATTTGTCTTCAAGGAAAGTACTGTAGGTAGACCGGAATAATCCGGACGTGAGCATCAGTGCAGTCTTGAGAATTAAAAATCCAGTGCTTCCACCAGGACTAAAACCTGTGACCTCTCAAACCAAAGGTGAGTGATCTAACCACTGAGCCACCTGCTCCCCTAATAGATTTCAGTAATAATAGGAGCATCGTCACCAGCAATTTGACCTTTCTATTTGGGAAGCACTAAAAGAAAATCATGAGATTCCTTATTCACCATTGGAAAGTTGTTTGTACACAATACCTAATACAGAGCTGGAAAATATATGGATCAAGATTTTTACGACAAGCAGAGGATCAGCCCACTGTGCAACTGAATGAACCTTACCTGGACAAATCTTGCGGTTGGACCTGAGGAGCTGGTTGCCCCCCGACAGCTGGTGACGGGGAGCGAGTTGTGGCCTGGGAAGCTGGGGTCTTGATTGTCTGAAGGATGGACGGTCTGACCAGGGGGAGGGAGAGCGGGCTGACGCCGGTGTTCAGGCCTGCGTTGGGAATCTGCAAGGCGGGGGACGACCCTGTACGCAGCATTGCCGAGGCTGACTTTGGAACTGATAACGTAGTAGTCCCTGAATGATTTTAAAAAAGTAAATGACAGAAATTGTAAATTATGTAGACAATAAGGTTAATGTTCATTTTTCACTTCACCATCAAAAATGACTGTTTTATCTCCTTTTTTTGGGGGGGGGGGGGGGTGGGGGGTGGTAATCAAATGCATATCACTGTTTTACTACAAACAAGATATATTTGCGGAAAATCTAATCAGTCGTCACCAAGTACAGGTGATTCCTTGTTTCCTCCTATTACCCATCTCACCACTGCAATTATTATTATAATCTTCATCAAAATTTTCATTATCAATAAATCTTTCAGTAAGTCTTACATCTCATCCAATACCATGATCAGTTTTGGTTTTGGTTCGTTTTTTATAGCATGAGGAGTCAAATGTCTGTAACAATATTTTTTTCTCCTAAAAATCCAATTTTTTATATAAAAAAAAAAAAAGCCATGGTCACCTCTAGGCAAATGAGATGGAAAACCTGGAGCGAATGTCTGCAGCTGTCCAGGGGTGGGAATGCCCGGACCACCCGCGATGGTGGCACCCCTCAGCATATTGATGGGTAGGGTGGAGGCCGTGTTTCCAGGCGTCTGGATGACTGTGGGGTTGGTGATAGTGGACATTGTCTGTTGTTGCATCTGTGGGTTAGACGCTGCCAGCTGGAGGACGCTGGTCTGCGGGGAGGGGAGGACCGGCACTGAGATAGTCTGATGTGATGCAGCGCCAAGAACCGACGATGCCGTTGTGGCAACCAGATTCAAACTGACTAACCCTTCTGTGGACCCATGACCTAAAGCTGATGACAATAACAGAGACAGAAAAATAATTAGTTTTCAAAATGAATTTCAAACACATTTATTAAATATTCACTGCATCTTGTCAAATCTCTTCATCTCATATAAGGAAAACCCAAATACAACCTGACAAACACTTTGTTGTTGTGACGGAGGAAATGACTCAATTATAATTAACTTATAATACAAAACCGGTTACATTCACATGGTCAAACTGTCAAGGGTGATTTCATATTGTAACCAACACATGTACTTAAGTTTTTAAGCTAAGTTTTAGTTTAGAAAAAGTTTGCGCACAATTTTAAGCAATTAAATAGACAAAAAAGTAACAAAATTTTGAAACAAAATATGTAAACGAGCCTAAAGTATAAGGCACATATTAAATCTGTAAGGATGGCAAGTCTGTAGATTGTAAAAACCGTGATTTTTACCATTACAAAAAAAAAACAGATTTGATAACAGAGAGCCGCTTTATACACACACCAGGAAATGTCCAGGACAGTTGACAAGTCTTTTAATGAAATAAAAAGGAAGGAACGATACTTACAAGGAGAGATAATGCTTGGGATGTTGGGCTGACCTTGCTGGGGAGGGGCCGGGGCAATTGGCCGAGCTAACTTCTGCAAAATGGGAGAGAAAAAAAGGTTACCACCAAGAATTATTTCTGTCTTTATCAATTTCCTTTCTACCTTTCGGTGTACGGTCAAGCTTTATAATACAGTGCAAGCCCGCATCGGGGACGGTCTCATCGGAAAGGATTATTTTTCTTTTAAAATGCACCAAAAAATGTCAAAAAGGAATAAATAAAAAAATATCATGGCCGTTATTCAATGTTGAAACATGTTTCAACAAATGCAAAGTGTGCTAACGGATACAAGGGTTGGCATGGAACATGTAAGTACACTCATAAAGGTGCTGCCACATCCTGCTCATATTCTCACACCATCCTAAAAATGTAGGAATTGATCAAGGAATTTGAGATACAGGTAAAGCTGTCCAAAGCCCTACTATGGGTGTATATTAATTATCATATTAAGAGTTTTTTAAATTATCCCCTTAAAGGGGGCGATTTCAACGGAACTGTGCCACCCCTGTTAAGAGACTTGCACTGTACTGTATATCAATAAGCACACACACAATACATAGCATGGTATCAAACATCTCTCAAATAGACTTCTAAGTTTGGTCTTGACATCAAAAAATATATATAACGATATTCAATATAAAAGTTTATTCCAATGATCATCAAAATGCAGTTTTATGAGTTCCCTGGTAGTAGCTCAGTTTAAACCCTGGCAGGCTATGACAAGAGAATTTTCATTCCAATCCCTTGAGCTGCCTGTTAATGTTAGCTGCATCACTTACAATTGACAACAGTAATAAGTAACAACCATCTGACAATATATTGATCGCTGTCTGTAGCCATTTTCGTTCATACAAAGTCGAAACAATAAAATGTATCCCATTTCATGCAAAAACCATGTCTGTACCATGTTACTGTGATACATCCCAACACAGACTAGGCCCCTGTGGATTCATCATGTGACATTTTCAAACAAAAAGATGATCTGGACATATAATATATTGTTGCCTTGGACATAAAACAAGAATAAATTAAGCTCTGTTGAGTTTATGTGGAAGTAATTTTAAAAGTGTGAAGGTAAAGAAAGTGCAGTCTGGTTTAAATTCAGTGATGGGCACTGTATCTTTTGTTAAATAACTCGACAGCACAAAGCAAATAAGTGAAATTATAAAGACGGAACTATAAATCTGTTTGAAAATTCCATCAATTTGATTTCAACGATGTTGAGCTCTGTTGGGATGTTTTGGGGTTTTTTTCATGTGTTGAATGCACCACTAATTTCTTAAATAACTCTTTAAGGACTACATCACTCACCGCTTAACAAAGGAATAAATAGAAAGACGGGTGGATCGGACAACAATATACTGTGTGGTACACACATTTTACAGTTAAACACTTTGCTGTTACCCCAGTGGTTATTTCTCAATAACAAAACTGGAAGCTGCCACTTGGGCCTAAAACAATGCAATAACATAATAGAAAATATAATAACAGTATTAAATAAAACATTATTCTCTAGAGGCAAAAAACACTCACGGCAAAGCTCTTCATCTCATGGTGTTGCCCTGTGGCCTGCTTGGACTGGACAATGTATGTGTGGCCAGTGCCAGTTGCCACTAGGGTGGGACGGGGCGGTGCGACCACCTGGGACGTTATCATGCGCAGGCTTTCACTCTCTCCAACGCCCTCACCCTTTCTGTCAGGTCCTCCTGGTTTAAGTTTGCTCATCAGTGAAAACAAGTCTATAAAAGAAAGACAAGATGGTCACAGTAAATAATTCACTATTTCTTAGATAAAACAATGAAGTGTAAGCAGTTCATCAGTACTGAAACCAACAAATAAGGGCTCAAGAGTGACAAAATCACAAGTTTGCAAGTATTTAGATCATCTGTTCTACAACTTATCCAGTTTAAGTACAAGGCGTCCACCAAATCTTTGACTCTCCCAAGATATGCATCAGACTAGTCAAAAGGGAAAGACAACAAATTACAACTACGGTATAACAACATGACATACAACAAATATTACAAAAACAAAAAAATCGTTCTAAAGCATGCATCATTGAAAACTATACAATGTTAAAAAATGGGAGATTAGCCCCAGGAGTGACTTTTTAATTTTAATGGTGGGGGAGGGGTCGGGAGACTAATGCTGCCACACATATTTTGTCAAAAACAGCTTGCAAATGACTACACAAAACAGCCAGCATCTGTAATTTTCAACCAACCCACCATGATGGCCATACTATACTCCCTATTATTTTTAAGTTGATACCTCTCAAAAGCCTTAACACTCATTGACCCCTCATATAATGTAAAACATGACAAAGTGAACATGTTCAGAACATAATCATGTCAACAGAAATAATTCAAATAAAGTAATAACACAGTCAGGCAGATTCCTAAGAAATATAATCACCAACCCGAGGACAACAGTTATTTTGCCAAAGTCAAAATAAGAACCAGCCCATCACTTTATGCTTAGAAATGACAAGATAATCTAAATAAACAGAGATTATTTTCAACATAGTAATCCTTCACATGAAGAAGTGAACTCTTATTGTACTGTCTAATGCTATTACGTATTCCGGACACGTATAAAAGAAGTAAAAATTCCAAGCTTTCGTTTTTAGTCCAGCCAAGCTCCGCCATCCCATCCACAACACCTAGAGGCTAGAAGAACTTACCCCGATGAAATTCAGAACAAATTCAAGATTAAACGTCGACATTCAAATGAGAAATGTTGCCACTAAATTGTTCCTTATTTCTTAAACGTTAGAATCCATAATTCCAGAACGGTGTTTCTCACGTTGCTATAAGGATAAAACACAATTCAAAAGCTTAGGTCTATTTATTGAAGGAGTTCCAAGCCGTCATGAACATTGATCTAAACTACACACCTTTGCAACATGAATGAGGGAATGTGTAGTTGGCAAGTCCATTTGAGTTCGAGGGGGTGACGGATATCACAATGTACGCGGGGAAAAGGGAATTTGTTAAATCTGAAATGGTCTCGTCTCGATGAATTAGACTATTAATAAGAGACATTCATGTCAAAACAATACATCATTTTGATATCTCGTCTATTCAACGCTGCAACTACCCATAACATGTATAACTTACGTAAAGATTTGGACTAAAAATTGAAAAAAATGAGGTATTGACTTTTGAGTGTCATATCGAAAGTACAATGCTATGAAGTACAACAAATGTAAAGATGCATTACTCACGTTAGCCAACTGTTATGCTCTTAATGTGATCATCTGTGAGCCAGTAACCTTGATACAACTGTCAATAACTCGAGTGCACGAATTGATATGGGTACATGAGAATTAAAACAAGTCAGCTGCGATTTTTAGTCGACGAGCATGGAAAAGACACCCGCTTCTGCTTCCAGAGATAAACGGAATAAACAAATTTGATTGGATGGCTGTATCATGTGACCAAATATTTTTACACAATCCTTTCGTTTCCGGGTGAAGATATTGGATATCGTCTAGCCCTACACCTAGCTGCAATTTTTTTTTCTAAAGACTAATAACATTAGGATCCATAAGAATTTTATATTATACCGCGTGGTAATTTTAATAATTATTTTCTTGTTTTTCAATCAAAAATCAATTTGGTATCCGCAAAAAATACGATGTTATTGATGTTGTGTGTGTATGCGCATGTGTACACAATACAAAGCTACACAGTAGTGATTGGGTTCGAGTTTTCCTGACTGACCTGGGTTATTTCTGCGTGTTTTAAATGTTCAAGGTTTCCTGCTACGGCCTTGCAGTGATTTCCTTTATATCTTGGTACATGGGAAATGTACCTTAAATTGTTTGTAATGTGTCTAACTGGGTATATTGTCGCCGCGGTTTTCTTCCTTGGAGATAAGGTAGAGCACAGCAGCCTGTGTGTTTCGGCGTAATGATCTATCTTGGAGATTCAAACATGTTTGCCTTGAGAACCGGATCAAATGAAAGTCTCGGCCAAAATCTGACCTGAGACGATTTGGTTCATTTCTTCTCAAATATGCGTTTAAATTACCACATTTTGTTGATTATCTGACAATAGTTAACAACACAATTACCACCAACATTTCCGGTTTCTATGGGTTAGTTAGGAAACAGTCTCTGAAGATCAGCGAGATCTAGTTCAAAATAGGATAGCCCAATGAACTTTCGCTGTTTGACCCTAGCGAGTTCATGTTCTGCGAAATGTGAAAGAAACAAATGAATTCAAAAGTTGCAGTTACAGTTACAGAGACAGCCATGGACTCAGTTTTCTATTAGTCCGAACTATACTATGACTATAACTATAACACACCTCTTGTCCGTAATACTCTAAGATTACGCTTCTCTTTTAACGGTTTCTATCAAATATTAAGGATGGTACCTTGACCTTCTAGCTTTTTTAGGCCTATATAGTCATATTTTCACTCAGGTAAAAGTGACTTCGGTGAAAATAATATATAGTCTAGGCCTAGATAAACCTGAATCAGAACACCTCAGATCACCATTAGATAAATTGAATGAATACAAATTGAATTAGGTCAAAGAGACAGTATGCGGAATATAAATACGACAGGATTAAGTACAAACAAATAATAAGCGCCAGAGATAAAGCAATGACTATTGTGGGCTGCAAGAAACTGGTGATTGTAAAAAGCAATAGCACATTACATGAAGAGAATTAATGGTGCAGCTTCACATTATGAATACAAAAAATTCATTTAGCTTCTCATTTCTCTAAACGTTTCGTTTTTGGGGACGTTGTGTCAAATTGCCATTGCTCTGCTGAAATTTAAAGTACACTTCCCGTCACCAGACTTTTGTCCCTCTCGGATAATTAATACCGTACTAATAAAACAATGACACATTGACAATGGTTTGGCAACTCAACGGTTACGTATTGTTCCCTGAAGCTACGGTGTCGGCATATTATTAAATTATGCTCAATAGTTTTTCGGATGGGGCGTCGGTGGCCGAGTGGTTTTGATACTCCTTATAATCTTAAAAACATCGTCTTTAACTTAAAGACGATGTTTTTTAATGGGCATTATAAGAAGCATTTAAAGGGGATGCCCCCCCCCCCCCATCTCCTTCCAAAGGCATCAAATAAAAAGAATTAATTATTTTTATTTTTTTAAAGAGTGGTTATGATGCTCGGGAAATCCCTAGTCTAAATCTTGGCTGAAGCTATTGATGTAGCGTCTTTGAGAAAGCCTCTTTACATATTTTTCCTCACTCAACTCAGGTGTGAATAAGTGCACTGGCTGACTAAGATTATAATATTATTATCAAGTTATTGAATCAACATATAGATACAACAAAGAGTTCCATGCATTTTTTGTAGATTTTCAAAAAGCTTTTGAAAGAAATGAACTATGGAAGGCACTTTAAGAACATGAGGTGAATACTAAATTGATAAAAGCTATAAAATCATTTTACTTTGAACCAGAAAGTGCAGTTCAAATAGCAGGAAAATTATCAAATAAATTCAAAATAGATGTAGGTGTAAGACAGGGATGTATACTAAGCCCATTACTGTTCCAAAGAAAGTAGACAAAGGCATGAAGCCTCTAGAAGTAGGGCTGTGGAAATTAAAGCCAGTAAAATTAACAATGCTATTATTTGCAGATGACTAATTTTTGGAAAAACGCAAAAAGACCTAAAAAACAATGGTAATTGGTAGGGAACAGAGTAAGCACCAAATAATTTTAGATGAAGAGGTTTTAGAGCAAGTAGATAGCTACAAATACTTAGGAGTAATTATTAGGTCAAACTGTAGCCTCAA
>JARFNW010135243.1:0-10942 GCA_031763155.1 Dirona albolineata | reverse complement strand
ACACACACACACACACACACACACATATATAATTTTCGTCCCATCCTTTGTATACATTTAGCGTTACACAGACGGTTAGATATTGAATGACATCTCACTAGCGAAATATATAATTGATTTGATTACGAGTATTAAATCTCTTTTTAATTTTTTCTACGTTCATAGTGGAATTAGGCCACTGGTCACTGCGCCCGCACTGGACAAAAACCATCATTAATTGTTTGGGGAAAAAAAAAATTATACAACTAACTCCTTAGTACTGGATCCACAGAAATGGTTGAACATGTGAAATTGATTAATGTATTATTCACTTTGGGCTAGTCAAGGCTCGCAATGGTACATACACCTCAACAATTCAAACTGTTCTATAATTTCTTCGTTTACAATACAGCAATAAGTTACTGAATATAATATACGTATAGGTACTTTTGAAATTAACATCCTCCATCCATATTCCTTGGGTTGTGTCCACTTTATCAATAATTTATTTGAATTCTGAATCCAAGCGATAAGATGTTGAAAAAGCGTTTGATACATGATACCTACCTCCTCCATCATCCATCCTCAGGTGGTGTCCAGGGGTCACGCCAGCCTCATCCTGCCAATCCTGTACGCCGTCGGGATCCCCGTCCTTCTTGTCGTCGTGGCCCTCTTGGTAGAGGAGTTCATCCCACACTCCGAGTTCTCACCGTCCTATGGAGAACACGACTGTTGGCTGAATGGGTCTATGGCGGTGGCCATCTACTTTGTCACTCCTTGCTGCATGATCTGCTGTATCAACACTGTATTTGTGGGACTCACTCTCAGGGTGAGGGCTTTCGTCATTTGACACCATAGCCCGTATCTAACGTGCAGCAAATGCGTCATGTATACATATAATATATATGTGTTAGGCTACTCGACTCGAGGTCCCCAGTTCGAATCCCAGCTCAACCGATAATGAGACCTTGGGAAAGACACATCATTACACATTTTTCCTCACTCGACTTAAATGTAAATGAGTACCCATCTACATACAAAGATATTGTCAGTATGTTAGCATGATGAGCATAACCGCCACTTCTCTACTGTTATGTATACTCCACATTAATATTAAGATAACAAGGCTTGCAGGAAGTGGGGAGAGCGAGGGGGGGGGGGGGGTAAATGATGTAATGTAAAGTCTGTTGTGAGCCTGTAGTTTGTACGAGGGTGGGGACTATAAACCCATCTTTATCTTTTGATGTTGAATTTAACTTGTTTCCGCCTTGCAGAGTCTGCGCCGACAGCGTACCAGCATCTCGGAATTCAAGAAATCCAATGCCGTCACTGCCGTAACAGACATCGCCATCGTCATCAAAATCATCATTCTGGTTGGAATCACATGGCTCCTGGGACTAGTGGCTGCCTTGGCTGAGAGACAGGTGGGTGATAGGAGCGAAGAGAGGTTTAAGACTAATGAGACTGGGCGGGATGAATGGATGTGTGTGTGTGTGTGTGTGTGTGTGTGTGTGTGTGTGTGTGTGTGTATTATAGCGATTATCCACGATCATCACCGAGCTCTACAGTAACAACACATTTGCCCGAGAAAGCAACGGAACACTCAACACTTAATGATTTATACGCCACATGCCACCTGAAAGGCCACATGCCACCTGAAAGGCCACATGCCACCTGAAAGGCGCGAATGAAAATTTTAGACGATGACGACGCTGCTTACAATAACGACAGAGGGGACCTCCCAATTCAACTTCCGTCTCCGGTAGGATGAGGTAAGCAGGAGGAAAGAGTCTTACCTGGACACAATCGTTGGTGAGCCAATAGACTTCATTATGTATACAAATATTGTTGTGACTGGTTTTTTAAATCCCAGGCGGCCATTTAAACAACTCGTAAATCGGCCATAGTTTATTATCTTGGAGGCGAGATGGTCAAGTGGTTAAGACAGCGAACTCCCATGGCGAAGGTCGTGGGTTCGAATCCTACCCGAGTCACCCCGTTGTTATTCTTGGACAATAAACTTTACGCCAATTGCCTCACTCGACACAGGTGTTGAAATGCGTAGCAGCTTACAACTACAACCCGAAAAGTAATCTGTCGGGGGCAAGACAAGCGTCCTATCCAGAAGGGACATTATTTATTGTCACTCGATCTGCTCCACGCTACGGATTAGCACCGCCATGTATAATGGGCTTAAATGCCCTTAATGACTTACTTTTTTCATCTTATCTTATCTGTCCCCAGTGGCTTTGGATCCTGTTTACCGTCATCAACGCTTCCCTGGGTTTCCTGATCAGCGTTGTCCTGGTCTTCAACAAACGGGTCTACTACGCCGTCCACGCCAAGTGTCTGTGCTACACCAGCGAGAGCATCACCGTCGTCTCTACACAGGTTCCCAGACACTAAGGCTAAATCTAATACTAATACAGAGGCCGATAAAGGAATAGAACAGGGATTGAAGACAACCTTTTTACATTAAATATGTGGGCCAGACAGATATCTTGATTGGTGGGCGTGCATGTTATTGTCAAAGTAAAGAGAAGAGGGCTGCCAGTCCAGTGCCAGAAGCTGGTGATCCGAATGGAATGAATGGATGCCACAATGCCATGTCACAGTTACATGTTATATATAAGATTATAACATCATATAAAAAAGTGTGTGATGACGTCAATCTCTCTCCCCAACTCTCTCTCTCTCACACACTCTCTGTATTTGTATGTGTGTGTGTTTTGTGGTTGAAATTAATAAGATTAATATGACAGTATTAATTGATTATAATCACAAAGTGTGTGATGACGTCATTTGATATTGATAGACACTTGTCATATATTGGATATTGTCTTTTTAAATAATGTCATGCTTGCAATGCAATCACTCTCCCTAACTCTCTCTCTCTCTCTCTCTCTCTCTCTCTCTCTCTCTCTCTCTCTCTCTCTCTCTCTCTCTCTCTCTCTCTCTCACACACACACACACACCTACGCAACGCCTTTTCTACTATAAATAGTATAAATAATACATCTCTCCATTTGCCACGTCTTTCCATAGTACAGAAAACCATGACGCAACCATGACGACAGGTCCATTCTTATATCTTTCCAATATAATTTGCTTTCATTTTCATACTTTTGCCTTCTCTTCTATTATTCCTTGCATTGTCTTTCGTGAGTGAGAATCAATCTCTTTTGTCAAACGTCATGTCCAAAAATAAAGTTACTTTCGTCTTCATTATCCATCCATGGAATTATATTTCTGTTGATAGTTTTTCTTGTTTTCATTCATATGCTTTTTTTTTTATTGTTTTGTCTTTTCATCTATTTTTTTTTTTTTTACAATTTTATATAGCTACAATCTGCAGCGTTTAACTTTACTGTTTCATATTTTTGGAGTGACCATACTCCTGCTCAAGTGGGTAATAGTAATAACAGTAACAGTCCACACCAGACTGCCCATAGTTTTAGTTTTAACCATTGATTTATGCATGCAAAAAGAACAAAGATGGGTTTATAGTACAGGCTCACACAAGTAACATCATTTATTCCCCCACCCCCAATAGGCTGTAACATTCAATATCCTTCTCAACTCCCACGGGGTGGGTGGGGGAGCATACATATCTTTCTTTCTGTTGCTGGGCACTCATTCACACCTGAGTCATGTGAGGAAAAATGTAAAAAGAATCTGTCCAAAGGATTCAACATTGGTAAGTTCAGCCAGAATTCAAACTCTGGACTTCTCGATTACAGACGCTGACACGACATACGCCTCCCCCTCCCTCTAACCACCATAACCTGATCTTGGTGTTTACAAAGTACCGTACCCCCTTCAACTACCTTTGGGGTGGTGGATTAGTCCAGAGGTAGTGGGCTGTTTTCTGTTTACGGCGAGGCGGAGTTGCCGTGGCAGGTATGGATTCGATTCCCCCGGTTGACGGAAATCTTTCTTCTATTTTCTGTTCTTGTCTCTCACTGGCACTGTTACATTACCCCACTATCAGTCTGTCAACTACCTTTGGGAATTTAAAAACTAATAGTATAATAATGCCATATTGTTATCATCATTTCAGATGTGAAAGTGAAAGTTGTAGTATTTTTGTTATATCTGTAATCTAAATTAAATTGTGTCTGGTCAAAATAATTTGTTTGTTCATTGTTCATTTTGTTATCAATACTGCACAGCAAATAAAAAAAGTAGTGTCAGGCCCATGATCAGCGTTGAACAGTGCACAAGGTTCCACCATGCACACAAACCTCAGCCCTCACCCCATCCAAAATACCAGGGGTTCATGACAAGCTGGTGGTCATCCCCCTGTCTAAATACCTCTATTGTTCATGAGCATCACACACTTTGAGACATTAATTGACAAATAGGCCTACATGGGTTTCATAGCCTTTATCCCACATACAAGTACAGGCTCACAGACTTTATAACGTTCATCATACAGCTGGCCGTGTCATTCCACTCCCTTGGGAGCATACAGTGTGGAGATTGCTAGTTAGGCAACAAAGCAAGTCTTGTCTTTGTTAACTAAAATAGGGGAGAATTGAAGCATTCGTATACAGTTAAAACCGTATCATTATTTTTTGTACTGCTTCAAGATAAATAAAAGTCATGAATGATACACTGAGACAAAAATAAATGTGACAGAACAAAACATATTTACAATCATGTATTTTCCATATATTTGATAAGAATGATAATGATATTAACAATAATAAGAAGAAGAAGAAAAAGAAGAAAAAAAAGAAGAAAAAGAAGAAGAATGATGATAATAATAATGATGATAATAACAACAACAATAATAATAACAATAATAACAATAATAATAATAATAATAATAATAATAATAATGATGATAATAATAATAATAATAATAATAATAATAATAATAATAATAATAATAATAATAATACTGCAGTAGTAGTATTAGTAGTAGAAGTAGTAGTAGTAATAAAAATAATAACAATAATAATAACATTAACAATAATAATAACAAATAACAACAATAAAAATGATGAATGACATCTATATAGCATAGTCATAGTGCATCTCCACCAAGTTGCTGTATGCACTTAAAGTTATGAAATAACAGAAAAAAAATCCACCAGAAATTTGAAGTGAAATATATCATCACACAGATATGCATGAATTCACAACGTTAGGACCTGTCTTACATCCATTACCCTGGTCCCTGGCAGTGTTAGGCCCAGCCCGACAACAGCCCTGAAATTACACACACACAACAACAACACAAAATAGCACCTAACAATGTCTCTCCTACACCTAAAATGGCTGTGCATTGAGCAGGGCATTTTGCCTGGACTGACAATTTAAGACAAGCAGATGATCAGCCCATTAAGCTATGGCACCATGAGCAATACACGAGCCCTGTGAGTGCGAGGCTCCTTTCTCTGTTTAACAATAATTTACTAATGACTCAGTGAGTTAAATGTCACAGCATGTTGTCATTCATCACCATAATAATCACAGATGAGTACGTGTGTCCCCGTGTGGTTTGAATTAAGACCCAAACCGATAAAAGGTTACTCTTTGGAAAAAAGAAAAGAAAGAAAGAAAGAATCCATCCAAGTCTTCTATCCATCCATCAAAATTGCCCAAATCCACCCACCCACCCCATTCATCACACTTGCCAATATATCCATTCATATCCATGTATCCATCCCTCCACCTTATCCGTTAATCCATCCATCCCACTCACCTTATACATCATATCCATTCACGCATTCCATCCATCCACCCTCTCTATTCACCAATTCATCACACTCGCCAATATACCATATCCATTCACGCATCCATCCATTCGTCCCTTCCGACTACACAGGCAGCGTTTTCCCAACTGTCTTAGAAAAGGCTGCGTAGAATATACTAGTGAAAAATTTCAATCCCGTCTGGCCTCCAGGGATGTAGCTGACAACGTACCTGGCAGGAAAAGATCAAATAAATCATCTTCAGAGATTCTAACCCACCAGACCCCATTCCACAAAAAAAAAGAAGAAAAAAACCCTCTTATGAATATTAGATGTCCATACACCCACCCTACTAGAGCCAAAATGGTTGACAAACGTGTTATCATTCTTCCGTTTCTAAATGAAAGGCAGTAATTGCATTGCAGGCGACGGGTCTCAAGCACGACTAAATTCCTGAGATAGCGCCACCCTTGAGTCATTATAATGTCCAAAGAGTCTACTCCAGTATTCATACAGATACAGATACTGCTTTTCATTTTGAAATGGCAGCATTAATCACTGCCTAGGTACCGGAAGAAAAATACAAAATCACACTACAGGTGAATCCATGGTAAAATCTTATTGTTTATCATCTCTGCCATCACATTTATGTCATGGAAAAAGGTCAATTCCTTCCTGAGTTAAAAACTTGAAATAAATTTTTACAAGAGTTGTGGCCCTTTGCTAAGGAATAGGGGATATAATATCTTCAATTTGACACCTTACTGTAAAGTAATCCTGATTTACAAACTTGAAAGAAACGTTTACAAGAGTTATAGAGGATATATTATTATCTTTAATTTGACATCTTACCGTTAGGTATTGCATTATATAGAGCCTGAGCTTATCTCAATTTCCTCCTTTAAAACAAGCCAAAATTGTAAAAAAAACATAACAAATATATACCCTGACTTACCAGACAAGAGCAATAATTTGGGCTACGGCGAATATAACGGTGAGCACAGTGCTCTTCACCTGTGAAAATATGGAGGGATAACAGATAGTATGATAGGGCAGTAGTGATTACGAAAATATTTAGACTTAATATAGCAAAGAGTTTTGACTTCAGGCCATTGGACCTGTCTTGAAGTAACAGCATGCCTAATTGAACAAGTGGGCAACATTTCCATGTTCAAGTTGTTGAAGTTCCCGTTATAATTCTCTATACCATGGTGATACTGATACATTTGGGTTAACAAAGTTGATGATATTAAAAGAAGAAAAAAAACAATGATGTAAAAAAATATTTCTGTAATTTGTGTTTGTTCAAATTGGCAGTGTTTCAGGATTACACTATAGAATGCACATGAAAAATTCAATGATAGATATATCAGCGGGTTGCAGTTGCAGGCATATGTTTAAGGAAGGCAAGGTTGTAGCATTAACAAAACAAGGTTAACAAGTTCAAAGCAATGTGCCAAGGACTGGCGCCATTTGCTGCATTGTGTTACAACAGCGAGTTTAACAAGTGTGGCTCTTGTTCTTCCCTATTAATGCATTGCAATAAAAACTCTCTTGAGGTTTTTCCTCATATCGTCAACTTTCCTTCGATTCCGAAGTTGGCGGTATTACAGGGGTTTACTGTATGTTACATAAAAAAACCAAAATTGTATATACTGTTGACTCCAAGTATACGTACACCATTTATAGAGGCAGGCTTCAACCACAGGTAATTTTTATAGCCCAGTTTTGACTAAGTCTATTTTTGGGTTGTTTTTTGTTTGTTTTTATTTTTGTATTTTCAATGTAACCCATACATAACTGTAAATATGCAAAACCCCACTTACCCAAAGAGAAAAATATAGAGTACAAAACATGGTTCCAAAATAAGTCAATGTGAATGGAAGACGTGACAATGAAAAGAGATGTTTGAGATGATGGACTGGTCCCCATAGCAACGCAAAACTGAGGATTAGAAAAAGAGAAAAAGGTCATTTTAAACAAATATAACATAAAATGCAAATGCAAACGATCAACACTATCTTGTTTGATTTTTTTATGCAAACGATCAACACTATCTTGTTTGATTTTTTTAAATCTTGACCACACAATGCTAGTCGTCCACTGGTGGGAGATAGTGAAGATAACTTGACTTACATGCTAGGTGAGCACAGTGGCCAAGAGGTTTAAGGCATTGCACTAACCACACCAACGCGGTGGGCTCATCACCTGCTGGTCTTTAATTTTTGATGCAGTTTTTCTAGTCGTGTGTAAGGTGATAAGTGGTGTTAGTCCTTGCCATTTGAATTTACTTCCATTTGTGATGTACACCCTTCATAGCTTGACACATATGGTTGGCCCCTACACTGCCTTCTGTGGTATAAAGTAAAGGGGACTTGATAAACAACAAGTAACCACATCAATGATGGGGAGTCTTGTCTGACTTAGGAAATTGTGTTTTTTCCTTGGGTAAGAAAATTAACTCCTATTCCTATACGGCAGTGCTGCACTGCATCTGACACTTTCTGTCTTTTTTCTAAATATATCCTAAAGACAAAGAGCCCTTGTGGATAAAATAAAGACAATTTTATTGTTTTTATATCTATATATTATGTGGTGTCAATGAGAATTTGGTTAGGTTGCCCAGCTTTAATTTGCGAGACCCCAAGTTTGCTAGGCCAGACATGAAGTTCTCGAAAAAGACTCTTCTTTACAATATTGCTCCAAATTTCACCCATGAATTAATTTTGAATTCCCGGCTACACGCAGTGAAAGATATATATTGTCAATATGTTAGTAGCCATGCACATAACAGGATGCTCTACTGTATTCTCAACTCAGAGTTGAAAAGGACTTTAGATGACACAGTCTTGTAAGTGTGGTGATTTTATATAAAAAGAGTTTGCATGTTTTGTATGTTTTAAAACATATAAAAACGGTCATAAAATAATCGTACACGGTTTGCATATCGATCGGCCACTAACATTTTATGACCATAGATAGCTAAAGGACAGCATGCCAAACCGTGGGTCCCATGTCCTGACGAAGCTCACTGTGTTGCATGAAAAGTTAAATCAAGGTTGATAGAGAGAATCAATTTTACATGCAAGACTATGATTACCTGGATATAACAAACAGGCTACCCATTGAGTACAGGAGAGCAAATTTCCTGGATTTCAGCATCAAAAATGGAATGTAGAGACTGGCCTGCAACAAAATGTTTGGGAGAAAATTACATTAAATCGCAAGAATAATTCTAAAGCAAAAAAAACCCACTGTAAATATAATAATACCAGTCAGAAGGAGAAGGAGCAAAACGTTCATAGAAAAACATAGCATAATATATTTCAAAAGAAATCTATTTTCCTTTTCATATACAAACAAAATAGTTTTAAAGGGGTAAAATCAGCATTCATTATATTAGTACTTATATGTATTGATGGCTGCAAAATTAAGAAAGTACAAAATAAGGTCCTCATTCCACCTGATGTGGTGGTTGTTGAGATGTAAGAAATGACTCAATTTTCTAACTATGATTAAATAATACAAGAACTTTAGAACCTGTTGATTGTCACAGAAATACAATTATAATGCACATACATGATATGAAACAATCCCCACTGCCCCAATGTTCTAATACATGTCCTTCCTCTCCTGTTACCAACATAAATTTATTACTGCTCAAACAGTAAAGTTGGGTTCTAATTCCAAGTAGAAGACTTCCAAGGCGGAAAACAAATCCCTGTACCTTAATGCAAATTATAGAACAGTTGGCAGCTATATTTATTATCATGTCTAACGAAAATAATACAAGAATTAAAATATTTTCAAATTATCATTTTTTATAATAAAATCTCACCACGCTGAAACAGAACGTCCCCATCAGTAGACACATGATGAACCCAAGGATCCTCTGTTTCTTGCCCTGAGATATAAAAGAAAAATTAAATCACATTATAAAACCTCAACAGCTATCCAAGAGTCAATATAAACATTACAGTGAAGAGCATCAGAAGATGGAAAAACAATGCAATAAAACAATTTGAAAAATTCCAGATTGTAATCATGAAGGAATTTAAAGAATGCTTCGTGATCATTTTTAATTTAATCAATTATCAAGGATTAGGCACAGATGATAAAATATATTGAATAAAAGAAAAGAAAAACACAGACGACAAAGTCCAGAGTTAAAAGGGATTGAGAGAAACAGCAGCACCACCTAACAACCAAAAATGATGGAGTGGAAGGAAATCCACAACCAGTACAAAACCAATACCAAAATAAGGACACATCAATAAATCCTAGCTAGGATCAAAGTGAGGTGATTTTATATAAAAAGAGTTTGCACATGTTTTGTTCTTTTTAAAACATAAACGGTTATAAAATAATAGTACAAGGTTTGCATGGAATGAGTCATAGAAGCATTCAAACTTTGAGAGAAATCATATGTGACAATTACTGGAATACAAAAATACAAATCAAACGACTTGTAACAACAGTGGCCAGATAAAAACACAAATATATATATAATATAAAGTCGCCAAACAAGCAGCGCTAAAACTATAACCATGACTGGGCAGGATCGGAGGGTCACAATCAGCCTGTTCCATAACATGTAATATTGATACTTTTATACATAGGCTAGCAAATGTGATGAAGTATAATTCTCTGTATGAAATGATAGTACTCTCTCCTTTAAAAACTTGCGACATAATTGAAGTATACAGAGTTGCTTTCCAATCGATATGCACTACTCCACACAGAGGTGATCGAGTCTGTCGGTCAAGTTCCGACAAGTGTCCCAATCGATTACTTTTATATTGTTTTGTTTAGTATTTTTACACGCTAAAATTCTGTCTGCACTGTATCATCAACAATACGTCAAATCCAATTCTGACCTCTATAATTCTATACTATGATTTTTATGGCATTTTTGTGTTCGAAGAGCTTTTTAAAACACAAAAAACGTTATTCATTAATCAATCAATTATACCGCCGAAGAACTTCCGCGTTCGGAGCTGTTGCGCATTCACATTCGGTTTCTTAGTTAATTTCCCTAATAAAAATTTTCTTCGCACAAACCAAACAGTCAGAGCAGACAACAAGGCCATTCTGCGCATCGATAATCTGTTTTTACCTTTTTGCTACGACCCGGGGCAAAAGAATTCCACTTTTCGGAAGTGAAACTAGGCCAGGTCGAAAGTAAAACCGGACCAGGTTTGGAGGTGGGTCACGTGATTTAGCCGAACTGCCACTTTGGGATGCGCGAGGATGATATTTCG